>UCOH01010084.1:0-15224 GCA_900474275.1 Synergus japonicus
GTACTACGGGAGGTAGTTCCCGTAGACTATAGGAAAGGGGCTACGGGAGGGAATTCCCGTAGAATATTAGAGGATAAAAGTAGGTATAGGTAATGGGAGAGTATTCCCGAAAAGGACTTACCGGAGAATAATTATCCAAGGTTTTCCGGAGAATTGAGATTCACTAGTTCCTTATCAGAAGTAATTCCTTTAATTTCTTTCTTGGTTATTACAACATAGAGTGGGCACTTTCGCGGAGATATTTTTAATTGAAGACGAAACAGTCTTACAACTGGTTTACAACTGTGGTTTGTGACCGGCGACTGCAGCTTGCGACTTAAGCTGATGGCTGACGACTTTCGACTCAAGCTGATGGCTGACGACTTTCGACTGACTTGCAAGTCAAAAACTTCTTCGAGTTCGGAAAACGTGTCTTTTTGGTGGGAGAACCACCCCCATGAAGTTTTCATGGAAGGGGTATCCCCTTCTACCCCTTTTTCCTTCATATTTTCTAGAAGATTCTAGAGTTTTTTATGATTGAAAAGTTTTGGGTTCGTTGGTCCTGCAAGCGTACTAAAATCTTAATTTTATGGGTTAGTTGTGGTCCCCATGTGTTTGGGTGAGAAGACCTTCTTTTATTACTTAATTTTTACAAGATAGTTATAGTCCCATGTGTTTGGGCGAGAAGACCCTTTTTTTTATCATTTCCTCGCTTGCAGGAAAAGACTCGTCTTCTGGACTCTTGGTTTGGGAAAATTCCAATGAAGTTATAGTCCCATGTGTTTGGGCGAGAAGACCCTTTTTTTTATCATTTCCTCGCTTGCAGGAAAAGACTCGTCTTCTGGACTCTTGGTTTGGGAAAATTCCAATGAAGTTATAGTCCCATGTGTTTGGGCGAGAAGACCCTTTTTTTTATCATTTCCTCGTTTGCAGGAAAAGACTCGTCTTCTGGACTCTTGGTTTGGGAAAATTCCAATGAAGTGTCGTATATATAAAATGAAAGTATTTTCTAGAAATAGAAAATCTTTCATTTTTAGTTTATTTCGCGAGTGGCGCGTATAACAAATTTTAAGGGTTATAGCAATAGGTTGTGGAATTTTAAGTAATTTTATGGAACATCAAAGAATCCTTTCTTAAAAAATAGATGACCTGTCGAGTGTCCGCAGTTTATTCGCGATCTGATTGGTTGAGAGATGGTCACGTGGGATCGTCACAAGTGCGTAACAGGAAGTAATCATATAGGCGCGCGAAGCGCGGTGTGATGTTCTAGTATCAAGTGATTTTACAAAATTTGAAGTAATTTCACCATATTTTGAAGGATTTTCAAGGCATTTTAAGACATTGTATGGGGTATTAAGTAATTTTAAAAACTTTTAAAGGATTTAGAGAATTTTACGGGATTTCATGGAATTTTAAATACTTGTAAAATATTTTACGGAATATTAACTTATTTTGAGGACTTTCAACGGATTTTACGAGATTTTATTAGATTATCAGGAATTTTAAGACATCTGATGTCATTTCATGGGAGTTTTAATAATTTTAAGGGATTTTACGATATTTTATGGGATATTTAGTCATTTTAAAAACTTTCAAAAAATTCAAGAGATTTTACGAAATTTCAGTGGTTTTTCAGGAATTTTAAGTGATTTAATCAGATTTAATGGGACTTTGAGTAATTTTAAAAAATATCAACTGAATTTACGACAGTTAAAGAAATTTCACCAAATTACACACAACTCCCGATCGAGGGCACTTTTCACACTTGGCTGATTCTACGTCCCCTCCGAGCGTCTCTCGACAACCTAAACTGAAGTGCCGGCGCTCGAAGTGACCTTGAAGTCAGCACCGTACTGAGTAGCATGCGCAGTACAGGAATTAGCGAATCTTAAATTCTACATATACCGGTCTTGAGTGGTGACGTCAGAGTGCTCGCTCGAACTATTTTAATCCCATCCGATCGAGGGCACTTGACCCCCGAGCGGTGCCGTCGATCGAGAGATGAGTGTATTTTCAAAGCGACTACACGTCCGGCTAGACGGACGTTTTTGATAAAATCAATTCATCCGACTGCAATACAGTGTACACTGCCAGTAGCAGGAAGAATTTATCTAAAATAATTCGTCCCGCTACAGCATAGAGTGCCAGTATCCGGATAAATTGGGAAATCAAAATTCGTCCAGCTATGTGCAGCAGATAATCAATGGCCGGACTAATTTATTCAATAAAATATATCTGGCTATTGACATAAATATTAGGTATTCCCCCATTTCAGTTGAGAAAGTGATAAGTGATTTGTTTCGATTAATTTTAGCGAAAATTATATATTATTGCGAATGTTAATTTGGATTAACCAAATTTCTCTTACGATAAAGTAACACTTGTGGATCGTGTGTTTTAATGTAAATCTTTCCTTTGCTTCCTCATAGAGGAAGCTTTATAGTGGTGACAAAATCCAGTTTCCTAAAAAAAGTTTTTTTGAACATATTTCAAGGGCAATATATCTAATATGATGATCTAAAAAAATGTCCGGATGCATGTGTGTGTATGTGTGTCACCCTGGCGAAGGCTTCGGATAGAAAATTTCCTATCCGAATTAATCCGAGCCAATGCGAAGTCTCTTTCCGAGCGAATCAGTTTCATTCCGAGCTAATCCGAAGTTCTTATGATTCCTATCCGAATGAATCTGAGCCAATCCGAAGTTTGAAAGAAGATTCCTATCCGGAATGGTTCGGATTGAATCTTTGGATTCATTCGGATCGAAAAATGTCTTCGAAATGTTTCGAATTCATTCGGATTGAAAAGTTTCTTAGAAATGGATTGGATTCACTCGGATTGAAAATTCGGATTCATTCGGATTGAAAAGTTTCTTCGGAATGGTTAGGATTCATTGGGATTGAATTTTCGGATTCATTCGAATCGAAAGATTTTTTAGGAATGGTTCTGATTTATTCGGATTGAAAAGTTTCTTCTGAATGGATCCGATTCATTTGGATTGAATATTCGGATTCATTCGGATTGGAAATTCGGATTCATTCGGATTGGAAAGTTTCTTTGGAATGGTTCGGTTTCATTCGGATTCGCTCGGACAGAGATTTCGCATTGGCTCGGATGACTTCGGATTGGCTCGGATTGGAATCATATCCGAAGCTTTCGCCAGGGCACGATCCAGCAATTTCTTGAAAACGCGTACTTAGAACTATAGTTATATTATAGTAAGATTAATAGACACAATAAGACCTACGAAGTGCTTGCTTACAGTACATAACGGCTCGCGACACCGTAGCCGAGCGTAAGAATGCTTTTTTAAGCATAGGATTGAAAAGTATTTTCGGATGAACTTTGAAACCATTCGGTTTGAAACTTTGGATTCATTCAGATTGAAAACTTACTTCGGAATGGTTCGTATTCATTGGGATTGAAGCTTCAGATTTATTCGGATGGAAAAATTTCTTCGAAATTGGTTGGATTCTTTCGGATTGAAGCTTCGGATTCATTCAGATTGAAAAGTTTCTTTGGAATGGTTCAGATTCATTCGGATTGAAAAATTGCTTCGGAATGGCTCGGATTTATTCGGATTGAAGCTTCGAATTCATTAGGATTGAAAAGTTTCTTCGGAATGGTTCGGTTTCATTCGAATTTGCTGGGATAGAGATTTCGCATTGGCCCGGATGACATCGGATTGGCTCGGATTGGAATCCTATCCGAAGCTTTCGCCAAGAAAACCACTAGACGGAAAAAATAATAGGGTAACTGGGGCCCCAATTGGTGTTTAGGCTAACCGACGCATACTACGGGCTACTTACTTATCAAACGGGAGAGCAGTTCACTTTTGTGGGAGAACCATTCACCCATAACAAGGCAACTGTTTGCCTACAGCAGCTCTCCGTGCTCGTGGTGATGCTATCTCTTCTTTGCGTGACAGTTCTCCTAACCTTTTTTCCGTGTAGGTGTGCGACTGGCAGGTGCCACTACAGTCGTACACTTAGCAAAAGGATACTATGGCACATAACCGACCTATACTAGGCTATCCTGGGGAAGATTCCAACCAGGGGAATATCGACCTGTGGGAACTACTTCCTCATAAAGGAACCACCTGATTCGTGATCAGAGAGCGTCACCATGGTCACCATGTGGGGAATAGCCAGCTTGCAGAATGGCTATGTTCCCCCTTCCATTACCATCGTCTCTAAGCATGGCTTAGCGACAATGTTCTATGGTGCGTTTATACCTCTGTCCGACCGACCGGTACAGGCAGAAAGTACATAAGAGTAAAAGAGATAGAGAATGAAAAATTGGACAAAAATAACTCTCTATCTCCTTTACTCTCATGTACTTTTTTCCTGCACCGGTCGGTCGGACAGAGGTATAAACGCACCATCAGACAATCAGGATCACAGGTACAACAGAAATAGGCTGAAACTAGATGTTATTGCGAACAGGGTATATCGTTAGCTAACCAGAGATTAAAAATACATGGTGGGACGCTTCCCTCGTTAATCCTGATTTAAACGTTGATTAAAAAATAACTAGGATTAGTTAACCATAGATTTAATCAGAGATGGTGAAATCGGCCTTAAGTGCAAGATAGAATTACATAAAGTCCTGGACTGTCTCAAAAATATGATGGGTTCTAAAGCAAAATAAAAAAAGCGAAGCCGACATGAGACTTGCACAGTCTTATGTGGCCAAGTTCACATCACAGACACGAGAAATGTATTCGTCACTTATCTAATACACACAAACTTAATTCTATATCTAACTTAAGGGGTTATTCAACTTTATACGCTAAAAAAAAGAGCTATTTTTGAACATTTTTTTTTAGTATATCATGAAAGATATGGAAATAAATATTTTTAGGTATGATAGAATATGTGTTAAACTACGTACAAAATTTTTTTTTATTAACTCTATTCCATGTTTATATTAAAAATAATGGCTGTACGTGCATAGTAGGGTGGTACAAAAATGCACTGTAAAAATTTTTTCAATGCTACAGAGTCTCGATCCACCCAATTCGTTTCTAAAGCCGACAAAAGAAAGTCCCAAATTTTTTTTTTTTTGGTTAAAACACGTGCCGGTTTTGACTTGAAGTTTCCCAT
This sequence comes from Synergus japonicus, assembly GCA_900474275.1. Lineage (NCBI taxonomy): Eukaryota > Metazoa > Arthropoda > Insecta > Hymenoptera > Cynipidae > Synergus > Synergus japonicus. Next base: position 5,082 of record UCOH01010084.1, read on the forward strand.
GTAAATTGCATGGGGAAAAATCACTTTTTGGAGTTTTTGGAATAATTCTTCAGGGTTTAGGAATAAGTGACGGGAGATTATTATATTAAACTTATAAACAACTATCCACCAAAGAATTTCATGTATCGCACATATGGGTTTTGCATCCCTTACACACCCCCAAGGGGTCTTGAAAACTACCCTTAAAAGCTAAAATTACCATTTTTCATGAAATTGACGTTCTGAGCACTTTATCCTCGTTATTTTTCTTAATAATTATTATCAGTATTAATCTATTGAAATATTTATTAACATTGTTTAATAAATCTTTAATTATTGAAACAAATATCATTTGTTTAATGTTTTTCTTTTAAAATTTCGTTTTTTATCATAAAAATGTTTACTATTGGTCTAATGGTATATTGATAAAACATTAGTTAGTTAATTTTCAAATATTTAAACAAATAACATTTGTTTAAACTTTTTTTTTTGAAAATTCGTTTTTTATTATAAAAATGTATACAATTGGACTATAATGGTATATTAATGAACATTGTTTAGTAAATTTCAATTATTTAAACAAATTCCGTTTGTTTAAAAAAATTTTTTTCAAGAAATTTTTTTTTTTTTTTAATTACTATGTACATAAATTCCAATAAATAAATTTATGAATTTATCTACAATTAATTCTTTATTTGTAACTAATAATAATCATGGAACATTTATTATTAAACTAACCATAAGTTTTTTTAATATGTACATTTAATTTGCTGAAACGATCCTAATGGGTTTAAACAATTTCTTCCCAAGTAATACATAATTGTGTTATAATTATATTATATAATTACATTTTTGCATTCTGTAATCTTTTCTTTTATTATCTACATTTTTACAACGACAGCTTGATGTATTACAATATGTCGCGACTGTTTATAAATATTTCTCTAAACCAACCATATCTAATCATCTTTGTTAAAAAAAAATTAGAAAATCAACTGTCAAGTTGTATTAACTTTTGTACTCATTCAATGAGCACTTTGCTTCCTGTAAGCAAATATGATTTGCTTCCTCATAGAGGAAGCATTAAGTATTTTTTACATCAGCATTAAATTTTGATTATTTGAGAATTTATATTCAAAAAATTCATTTTCGAAAATTACAATAAAGCATAACTTTCTTATTTTTTTTATAAAATGCATTAATCTTTTAGGTGAATCGATTCGTCTAGACACAAAGAGTCTTCATTTTCTTTACATCAGCTTTAAATTTTAATTATTTCAGAAATTATAGTCGAAAAATTACTTTCTAAAAAATACAATTAACCATAACTTTCTTATTTTTCAATTAAATGGATTCATCATACAGGTCACTCGATTCGTCTCGACATAAAGAATATTCATTTTTCTTACGTCTACCCAAAATTTTGATTATTTGAAAACATAGAGCGAAAAATTAACTTTCAAAATTATAAATAAACATAACTTCCTTATTTTTTAATGAAATGCATTCATCATACAGGTCAATCGATTCGTCTCGACATAAAGAATCTTCATTTTCCTTACACTAGCTTTTAATTTTCAATATTTGAGAAGCTATAGTGGAAAAATGAATTTTACGAAAATTATAAAAGTATATAAAACTTGTAAAATTAAATATTTTGTTAAACCCTTGTAAGAAATTTAAGTAGGTATATAGTGGAATAATTATGCAAAATTTCATCAATTTATCTCTACGCATTTTCAAGAAGTTGCTGGATCGTGACACACACACACACACACACAGATCCGGACATTTTTTCAGATCATCATATTAGATATATTACCCTTGAAATATGTTCAAAAAAACCTTTTTTAGGAAACTGGATTTTGTCACCACTACAAAGCTTCCTCTATGAGGAAGCAAAAGTGATTTTTCCCCATGCAATTTACATAGAAAACTTCAAATCAAAACCGGCACGAGTTTTAATAAAAAAAAAAAAAATTAGGGACTTACTTTTGTCGGATTCAAGCCCCAAGTAAGCTTTTCTGCGAGAAAATAGAGTTCAAGAGCTTTAAGCTTCTCAAAATCAAAAGAGTAAACGGTACCAAGGATATCTCGGTAACGGCTAGCTGAAAAAAAAAACAAATTGGATTAGATTCAGTATGACAAATACTAGGTCTGTAACCTTTAATAATTAATATTTATAAAAAAATAACAAAATGGCGGACAAAAATTTTTTAAAAATGCATTTTTTCACTGCTTTTTTGTTTAAAAAATTAGTAAAAATGTTATTTTTTAATATATTATAGGCAACAGACCTAGTTCAATATGTGTAGAATGTGTGGTTTAAATTTTATAAGGATCGGTCGATTAGTTTTCCTAAAATCCTTGGTACCTTTTTAAAAACGCTGATTTGTGAAAAAACGCGTTTAAAACAATAAAAATGCAATAAAATAAATAAAAAACAAATTTTTTTACGTATTTTAAGACATGTTTTATCATATCTAAAAATATTTATATCCATATCTTTCATAACATAATCATAAAAAATGTTGAAAAATAGCTCTTTGTTTTAGCGTATAAAGTAGAATAACCCCTTAACACTACTATACATACAACGTAATTTTCTAAAGCAGAATATCGCACGCTGAGTGTACTGGTCGAATGGGTCCTTATATACTAACTAGCCAAATTCTCACCGTTTGTGAGAAACGCCACTAAGATCCAAGTGATATTTAATTTGTTTTAAGGGCGATGGACTTAGATGGGAAAATTGACACTTTTTTGCAATGTTGCAATTTTGCCGTGCATTTGCACATCAATTCCATTCGACCGTATTTGAGAAGCAAATCGAATCAAAATTAAATTTCTTTGAGCGTCAAAAAACTCTAATGTGGCAGTAGTATGCGTATTGGCTTAGTTTTTTGAAAAAAAGGGGAAAACATTTTTAATATAAGTTTTTAATATAAGTGTCAGAAGACCTACCTGTCTTAGAAAATCCTCTTTTTTTAGAATTATCCACACTCGATTTGCACTCGCGATTTTTTTTCATGATTTTATTGCCACGAAGGTCTTTATTTGTTACTTTATATCACTCAACAACGCGAGAAACAGTGAAAATTGCGAACAAATACGATTATAAATCCGACACAACAACAGAACGCGTGAGGAACTTATTTTGCGTGGACTGTATGTACCATGTCGTCAGATACTTGGCGGACTATGTCACTACGCATCAACTCAATTATCGGTAAAATAGGCCTCATTAATTTCATGCTTTGCTTCCTTTTTGTTCTAATGTGGCGTAAAAAATTGACTCATTTCATATAAAATGCACTTATATAAACCAAGCTATTTTTTATAATTATTCGCAGGTCACATATACTATAGCGTCTCCGCGCCGATGTATGTGGTATCCTTTAGTTAACGTCTGATGGCACCACTGTAGAGATCTACTGCATCGACTGCCTTCAACACTTCAACCACGTTAACTGCACTTCTCTCACTTACTTTTCCCACTGGTTAGAAAAGTATTCACTTCTACCACTGTGACGTCATCAGTTGAGAAACGACAACTTCTCCCTCTCGAGACGAGTCTCCAAACTCGCATTTCACTCGTGGGTGTTGGACAAGATATACTGTTAAATTCTTGTAAATGGTAAATTCGAAGTCGTATATTATTTTTTTAATCCTAAAATAGACCCTAAGGGTGCCGTCCTATGGTAGCAGAAAACGTAAAGCAGAAAATCATTAGAGAGAAAGAGAGAGAAAATCTGCCTGCCTCTGTCACTCTTCTGATTTTCTGCTTTCTGTTTTGCGTTTTCTGTTGCCATGGAACAGCACCTTGACTCGACTGAAGCTTTCGCTGGATTGGATAGAGGGGCTTAAATTCTAATAAAACTCAACGTCATAATTTTGTTAGCTTTAAGTTAACAAAAAACCTTTTCATTGAATTAAAATTTTATTATGAATATTAATTTGTCCACTGACTTTTTTTTGCCTCAGTGTGACTCGTATTAATTGCAGATATTAACCAATTTAACTTAAAGGATATAGATAAGTTTTGTTGGGTGTTAGAATGAAACGGGAATGGGGAAGGAGACTGAAAGCAGAGTAAAGACCACTTTAATCCGCATTCGAGAACTCTTTAATTTCATTTGAATCTTCTAATAATTTTCGGATAATTTTTTTTTTAATGTAGAGGTTATATTTCATGTAATCAAAATTTGAAGTTTTAATTATTACAAAATGTTTTGCATAAAAAAAGAATTAGATTTAAGATCTCAATGGAGGCAAAATTTACAAATTTGCTGATAACATATCATCCTCGATCAATAAGTCCTAGGCGATAGATAATTTAAATGTGTACCATAGTTTACGGCTCTCCGGCGACGTATCAAAATTTTAAATTGTCTCCCACGAAACAGTAGCGAACACACTAAAAGAAATTAAAATAAATTACACACGGATTTCAATATATTGCATCTTTCGTTTGTCCCTCTAATACAATTAATCTTGAATTGAAAGTCTTCGAAACGAAAAAAAGCTCCGCTACTGACAATAAATCTACGGAGTTCTCGACGTCTAAGGGGCAAGGAGAGGCATCTCTCATCGAGGCTCCTTTTCAAGGCCTTAATTCCTCTCATCTAAATATGCGACCAACGAAATTTCTAATAGTGGAATATATTGGATGGCAACATATTAAAATCCGAATTTAAAAACTTTCATCGAAGAGATAAATTAATTGACCAACTTCTTAAGCGATTTCGACTCAGCAAGAATAAGTTAATTCTTGCAAATAAAAGTGCGCAAATAGCCTCTGCACTTTATTTACCACATTTTCTGTCTCGCAATTAAATGCCTATCATTTGAAAGGCTTAGTATTTCTATTAAATTTATGATAGTCGATCGTAAGATTAAATGAATATCTAAAATTATATTTATGTAGAAACGTATGTATCCGAAAAGACTGGACAGCCAAAAATTTGGTTTGTATTCTATAATCAAGTTATTTGAATAATATACTTATAATACTCTTTGCAGCATGTGTCGCTCGTTATATACAAAGGTTCTGAGTTCAACTGTGTACTTATTGTATTTCTAGCACAAATTTATGCTCTTCATACTTGGTATTCAGAATTAAATCCGATTCAATCCTGAGAGCTAGAATACAATTATTATTTATATTTTAGCTAGAATTTAGTCTGGTCCTGATCATGGAAACGAGGAAGGTGAAAATAGTGATACTCCTGTGTTTTCTGCTGAAATGTTTCGTTTCCTAAGAGTAGAAGATCTGGATCCTGAAAAAAATCAAATTTAATTCAATCATTTCAATTGCACTGATCTGGCGTCATAAGACCGATCTCGGAGATGGACAGTCCTATAGTAAATACAATTAAAATGCAACGAGCGAGCACTCGTTAAGTTAACACCCGGCAATGACTGTTCGAGGTCATTTTGAGCGAGATACTTCAGTGTGGGTCGTTAAGGGGAGGGGAGGACACAGAAGCAGTCAACAGTGACAATGGCCATAATATGAGCGGACTTATGACGCGAGATCACTATAGGGGTAAAATTTGTTAAGTGTCCCTGCCTAAAATTTTGTTGTCGCTTATCTTATTTAAACTCCGCCAGATTGTAGTGCTATTGGACCTCTTTAAATTCTGTAAAGGGGGCGCACTTAGTACAACAGGTTGTCTAGATACAGCCATACAGGTGCACAAATTTTGGATGACTTATGTCGACCGCTAACTTTCAATTCTATACAACTCCTGATACAGTTTTCCAATCTAACTTTTATATGGGGTTCTTGGAAAATTAATTTAACGAGGTTTGCAATAAAAATAATCACTATTCAATAAAAAAATTATTTCACCTTGATTTTTTATTTTTAAGAATGTCTTTGAGTTTTTCTCCCAATGCGGCATTTTAAATATTTTTTTTAATTCGGCTAGAAAGAAAGCTTGAATTTTTCTCGTGAAAAAAATACCAGAACTAATTAGCCACCTCGTAACAAGGCGTGCTATAATGTCTCAATGGTTCTAATACTTGACAAAAATGATTGTTCTGCTTATTTGTAACAAATATTTTAACTCACTTTCACTTTTTTGAGGTTATTTTCTTCGGATAAATGTCATATTATGGACATGACGAATAGTTCTTTAAAATCAAAGTCGATTCTGAAGAGGTTACCAAAGAATGATATTTCTGTATGCCCGGCACAGTTTTTGCAGAATAGAATCGAGTTTTAAGGTTTTCAGCAGTGGTGGCATGCTTTTTTTGCAGATAATGAATATTACCGTTTCAGGCAAGTTTTTCTTAGCCCATTGATATAAAGCATCAGCAGTCAAAATCTGATTCTGAGACGACGTCTGCAGGCGAGGACGAGCGGCGAGTCTTTTCAAATTATCCCCAATTTCATCACGTGGTAATTTTCCATGTGCAGTCGCGTGAAAGTGCCACTCTCCCTGAATACCGAAGTCTACTTCATGATGCAGTAGATTTGCAAAATTGAACCGGTTTTTAAAATGCTGTGCTGTACCATCAGTAAAGTAAATCACTTTTTTTTCATATGAAGTTTGCATTCATGTGTTTGGTTATAATTTTCTGAAATACGTAAACAGATATTGTGTCGTGATTTAGGTTGTCCGATAAAAGAACTAGACTGCGCTGCGATGTTTTAAATCATTGCCGTCTTTGTAATAGACGACAGTTGTAAAGATCGTAACCTGGTAATTGTTCCAATGAAATGACTGTGCAGCATTTTGCGCTACGAATGCACAGTTTTCAAAAAAATTGCATTGAATAAGAAATTATTTTTTTAAACTACTAGAACATCATACCTCGCTTCGCGCGCCAATAATGCAGACACTCGACAGTTCATGTATTTTTTAAGAAGGGATCTTCAGAAGTTTAAGAAAAGAAGACTGCTACTTAGCTGTAAAAGAATGCGACTTCAATTTAAATAGACACTCGACGAGTTCTTCTGCAAAATCTTCTGTATCAGTAATCTCAACTGCCCTCCCTTCCATCTGATAGTCCCTTGACAGCATTTACTGAGATATATGTATCGCTCGAAGTGACTTCGAACAGTCAGTGCCGTATTGCATAGTCTGCGTATTGCGTATTGCATATTAGCGAATCTAAGGTGCCGAGTTCAGAGTCTATATGGAGCATTATTCATCCAGTGTACCACCCTCAGAATTCGACTTTGTCTGATCGAATTTAATCTTAGGTAAAGTATAGTCCTAATAGGTACAACATTAGAGAAAAAAGATTTTTTCGATTGGATAAAAATTTATTGAGATAGGGGAAGGGGGAATTTTTCGATTTTTTTTTATTTTGTGCGGTTTCGTGCTATTTTGAAAGTATGAAGCTCCTTTCCTGTGGAATATATAAAATTTTGACCCAAAAATTTTTGATAGCTTTTTTCCTGGTCTATCGAATGGATATAACCATTTTAAAAAAAATTGAAAATTTGACCGATTTTTTTTAAACTTAAAATAGTTTTGTCTTTTGCAGAAGAAAGGCGTTTTTTTTTGTTTTTTTTTTCTTTGGTAAAGCTTAAGACTTTATCTTTCGATGCTTTAAATTTCATCTTGCCGTTTTTTGATGTTTACAAGAAATTAAATAAAGAGTAAAGCGCTGCGCCGACGGCGCTCGAGACTGCTGGGCTCTTCGCTCAGCGGAACTTCTTCGGACTCATTTATCGTATCAATTATTAATATTTATTATTTATTATTTATTAAACTGCTCTCTGCATTGTACAGGGTTGAGACTGTCATTAAAGTTTTCTAATGCCTGCATTACATTCATTGTAAGAACGTAATATTAAGGAAAAAGACTATTTCCACATATTACAATATATTTATTAGACATAAATTTATTTCCTTAATATTATATTCTTACAATGACTGTAATGCAGGCATTAGATAACTTTAATGCCAGTCTCAACTGTACAATGCAGAGAGCAGTTTAATAAATAATAAATATTCATAATTGATTTGATAAATGAGTCCAAAGAAGCCCAGCAATCTCGAGCGCCGTCGGCGCGGCGCTTTACTCTTTATTTAATTTCTTGAAAACACTAAAAAACAGCAAGATGAAATTTACAGCATCGAAAGATAAAGTCTTAAGCTTTACAAAAAAAAAAACGCCTTTCTTCTGCAAAAGTCAAAACTATTTTGAGTTTCAAAAAAATCGGTCAAATGTTCAATTTTTAAAAAAATGGTTATAAGTATTCGTTAGACCAGGAAAAAAGCTATCAAAAACATGTGGGACAAAATATTTTATATTCCATAGGAAAGGAGCTTAATACCTTCAAAATAGCACGAAACCGCACAAAATTGAAAAAATTCGGAAAATTTCCCCTCCCCTATCTCAGTAAATTTTTATCCAATCGAAAAAATCTTTTTCCTCTAAAGTTCTACCTAGTAGGACTATACTGTACCCAAGTTTGAGTTCGATCAGTTAAAGTCGAATTCTGAGGGTGGTACACTTGAGGAATAATGCCCCATATATGAAGCGTTGAATAAAACAACAACCTAACCCGGGTTAAGTTGTTCTTCTGTAAATTGCTTTTTCGGCATCTGCAAACACTAATTAGTTAGGACCAAACTTGAAATATATTTAAAAATTGTTATTGACTTCGTAAATCACGTGATAATTGAATCAGACGCATGAAAATAAAGCACTGCACGCGGCCACACTGCCTGCTCTCACTTATGTGCCGAGAAAAAAAATTTCTTAAATTATTTTTCAATAATTTGTTTTTGTGTAAAACAGTACTAAATAATATCTAAACAATAAAAGTGTTTGCACATTCCTAAATATATTATGTTAATAAAAATATATACCTATTATGCTCAGTGGATGGAAAAACAACCTATCTCGGCTTGTTTATTTTCAATTATTAAAATAATTTATTCAGAAAAAAAAATTGTATTCTCAACAGTATTTCACTTTCAGTTAGTTATAATTTGAATTTATAAAAGATTTTACTTCCAAATTCTTATTATCTTAGACATACAACAATTTGTAATCTTTGAAGCGATTTATCTCAAAAGTCCATTTTCCGAGTTAGGTTGATTTTTTATCCAACGCCTCATAAATACAGTCCTGAGTGTTGACATAAGTGCTCGCTCGGCGATTTGAGGGCGTTGGAGAAACGGTCTTAGAAATCCGTAAAAATTAAAATTTTAAAAAATGATTCTAAGTGCGGTCCTGAGACGGGTTATATTTTAGAAAAAGGTTTTACGGGAGGTCTGCCGTGATCTGCAAGAACACCGATAAGCGCCAAATGGAAGAATCCGAGAAAATCGCCAAAAACGTTCAAAACTTCATTCGCATGTATCGCGGATTTTTGTTCATTAAAAAAATTTTTTTTGTCGTTCTTGGCTAATGTTCATATAATATTTTCATTTCTGTAAAAAGATGGTTGCAAAAGATTAATTAGTTATAAATAATGAACTTAACGGTATTAATTTTGAAGATGTAACACGCTAAAAAGCCGTCCCTATTGAAAATTCCTGTATGGGTTCCTTTATAGGATCCTATTATATGGATCTTTAAAGAGAACTGTACATATTCCTATTAAGTTTCCCATATAGTTTCTCACGTGTGTGTCATTAAAGGAAAGGTGACAGGGATCCTATGTAGGTTTCTGTGTAGTTTCCTGATCATACAGAAAATTGATACGTATACATATTGAAAGACGGTTCCCATGTAGGATCCTTTACCTTTTATTTCCTATAAAGGTTCCTATGCTCCAGACTAAATTACTCAGCAGGGGAAACTGTACAAGATCCTCTGCATGTATCCCAATTAAATGTATAGTTTCCTGTGTAGGAAACTTTGCAGGGTCCTATAAATTTTTAGAAATTAAAATTATTCCTATACAGGTTCATGTATATCCCTACTGAAAATTCCTATATGGTTTCCTTCATAGGATCCTATTATAGGAATTTTTAAAGGAATAACCTGCACATATTCCTATGAGAGTTCCCATATAGTTTCTGACATGTGCCTCCTTCAAGAAATGAGACAAGGATCCTATGTAGGATCCTGCGAAATTTAATAAATGGAAATTATTCATATATAGTTTCTTGTATAGGAATCTCTAAAGGTTCCTGTGCAGTTTCCTTCAGGTAGTTATTCCTACATAGTTTCCTATCTAGGAATCTTTAC
>UCOH01010090.1:0-36019 GCA_900474275.1 Synergus japonicus
ATATATATATATATATATATATTTATTTTTTTTTTCTTGTAATTTATTTCACAGATTAACAATTTTGGAGATTCATATTTCATTCGTAATTTCAAAATCGTAAGAATAACGATTGGGTAAAGTCATTTATTGTTGGCAAATAGAACGTTCAATTTGCAAACTATAAATGGCCTTTACCCAGTTGTTATTCTTACGCTTCTGATTATTTTATTCATAAAGTAGATTAATGAGATTTGAATCTCCTGCCGATTTTGTTAGGTAGATCCTGGCAATACCACTGGTATCATTTGAGTGTCAATATAATAACTCCGCCCACTTGTTTCCCTCTACTTTCCATTTGGTTTCACCCCCGTGTTGTTAAATTTATATTCATTTGTTTTTCGATACGACACACAGTGGGCCAGGAGACCCGGTTTTGTGGTCAAAATTCGATTTTTAAATCAAAATTCAAAAAGTCTACGAATTTGGCTGAAAATAGTTACTCGGAGGTTTTTGGAGTCGCTGATTACGAATATGTAATCAAAAATTAAAAATTAAAAATGGCGAGTCCAATATGGCGGCGAAGATTTTGAAAAGTCTACGGAATTGACTAAGAATTGGGTTTTGGGAGGTTTTGGGGTCGGTTTCGCTTACGTATTATCTTGAGTTCCATCTTCCTCTTCATCGGTCAATTCAATTTCATCTAGAAGCATTTTAGCTTCTAAAAAACCAGTTACTTCTTCTTCTCGATCTTCTATGTCGGAACTGGATGTTTCGAGTTGACTTATTCAAGAAGTTTATATTTTGCATATACATTTATTGTATACATTAACGGTGTTAAATATAATTTAATTAATATAATTTATGCGCAAGGAATGTGGACGGAAAGAAGATTACCGAAACATGTAAGCTCGCTCGTCCGCGGTCCGCGTTGATGTAATTGGAACAACAAATGACGGTGAGCCAGCGCGCTCGCGGTCATGTCAGCAAAAATGGGCACACTTAACCTCAAGTGCACATCCTAAGATAGACATTCATATATTTTAGTACTCAATATGTTACGTTATGTCGGATTATAAACAATCGGAAGAAGGTGCTTTGATGAAAACTCTTGTTTTTAATTTTTTTCATTGTGATTGTATTTGACTGCAATTAAAAATTACAGAATGAACTGTTTTCTTACAAATTTAACACCTTGCTTAATTAAATAAATCGAGGTAGTAGGTTAGAAATCAATTTCTTAACATCAATAATTATATTTCCCTAGCGTCAGTAATACTATGAATTGTAATAAGATTTTGTACGTTGTGCCTGAATCATCGAAACAAAAACTGATTAATCAACATATAATTATCATCAATAGTACTTCAATTAGTCCTGAATTCAGTACTTTAATTAATTTTTTTCAAATTCAAAAATCGAATATTGGCCACAAAACCGGGTTTCCTGGCCCACTGTACGACACTCTGTCAGCACTCGATATACTCTCTTAAGCCCGTGCAGAAATTGCCGATGAGACCCTAGACGGCGTTTCTATTTTCGATAAAAATATTTTAATACTATTGGGCATTTATGGGGAAATGATACAGTAGTAATATCTCATTAATACCAATTTGTTAACAATGAAATAGGGCATTGAAGAGTTATTGACGTTGAAACCAAACATCGGGTAAAAATAGGGGATCCGCAACATTTTTCACACTTGATTATTTATGCAAAAATAAAAGATAGTTTTATTTATATGTTGGAAAATTTAATAATTTGTATATTATTGACAAACACGGAAAAATATATTTCTAAGAATTTTAAACAGGTTTTGATGAAAATTATTATTAAAATACGTTTTATGATTATATTATTTAAGCAATTTTTAAGAAATAGAGATTTAAAGAGATTTTAAAAAATATCAAAAGTTTTTAGTAATTTTACTAAATTTAAAGTGATTTAACAAATTTTAAAGAATACTAAAACATTTTTTATTGACAACACAGTGGGCAAAAAGACATTGACATCCTGAACACGTCCTAAAGACATCCTTAGGACGTTCATGTCAGTCCAATTGATGTACTAAAGACGTCTTTCAGACATGAGTCGTCTTTTGGATATTATTTGGACTGACATGAACGTCCTAAGCATGTCTTTAGGACGTCCTGAGGATATCAATGTCTTTTTTCCCACTGGGAAATTACATACAAATTTAAAACTATTTTGAATGCTTTGAAATTCCTTAAAATCACTTGAAACCTTTAGAAATCCTTTGACATGTTTTAATAAGTCTGAAATGTCTTGAAAATTGTTTAATTTTTTCATATTCTTTTAAAATTCTGTGACATTTTTTAACTTTATTAAAAATCCCTTAGAACATTTAGAAATATATTTAAATAATTTAAAGTCCTGAAAGTATTATGAAATGAAAAAATCTTGATATCTCTGAAATTTTTTTAAATCTCTTCAAATATATTTAAATTTACTAAAATCTTGTAAAAATTGTTGAACATCTTTAAATTCTTGGAAGTTTTTTTTTAGAATCTTTTAAAAATTTTCAATACCGTTTAATATCCTTTGAAAAAATTAATAAAATTCGTAAATTAATTTCAAATTTCGGAACTCCTCTGACTTCTTTAAATAGTCTTTAAAATAACTTGAAATCTATTTATATCGCTTTAAATTCTTCTGAAATCCTTTCGGAAATCCTGATATCTTTGAAATCTTGGAAAATATCTTAAAATCCTTTTAAATTCCCTAGAATCACTTAAAAATTCTCGAAACACTCTTAAATTCATTCAAATCATTTTCACTCTCTTAAAATTTAGTAAAATCTCTTAATGTCCTTTGCAATATCTTATACTTTTTTAAATCTTGTGAAAGATATGGAAAATCCTTTCTTTCTCTATAAATCCTTTTAAATTCCCTAGAATTACTTAAAATATCTGGAAAATCTTTAGAAATTCTTTGGCATATTTTAAGAACTCTGAAATTTCTGGAAAATTGTTCAATTTTTTTACATTCTTTTAAAATTGTTTAAGATTTTTTAACTTCATTAAAAACTAAAATATCACACCGCGCTATGCGCGCCTATATGATTACTTTATGTGACGCACTTGTGACGATCCCACGTGACCATCTCTCAACCAATCAGATCACGAATGAACTGCGGACACTCTACAGGTCATCTATTTTCTTATATAGGATCCCTTACAATATTTAGGGGAGCGGCGACGAATGCAGAGCACCTAAAGGAAAATGCAAGATTAAAATTCCAATATAAAGTAAAATATTGTGTGATGTGGCAAATTTTCTACACATCACAAAATTAAAATAAATCCTCCCAAAAAATATTTTCTGATAAAGGCTGACACTTTTAATAAATTCGGCACTCCTCGTCTCTTGTTATTTCTTAGAGTTAAGAATCATTTTATTAATGTATATTATTTTATTCCCCCTTTTATGTAAACTACTGTGAGCCTCTTAATCTATGAGGATTAAGAGTAGAGATTCGCAGCATCCACTTCCATTGCGTCATCGATTAGGATCTGTCGTCACCTCCATTCTGGCGAGGCTTCTTCTATCTAGTGACCTTCAATAGAGTTCTCTTATCGTTTCCGCTGTCTTCAAATATTTCGTTGAGTTTTTGGTTGATCTTCCAAGACCTTAGGCTAGTTCCAGTGAGGAAGAACCAAAAAAATTACTACCCCTATCGTTAATAGGTCGGTAGGTTTATTTTATCTTATATTTGTATTGCTCTGAAATGGAAAAAGAGCATTTTTCTGGACGTATGTGCCTCTGTTTTGTTTTATGTTGGAGCAATTCGGAATCCACCCTACATCTGCGGTTTGAAGCAAGGACTTCCGTTCTCCAATGAGGATTCAGCGCTTCATCTACCCTCGTACATGTTTTGGTTTCGTACGCCACGATTGATCCCCTCTCTTGAGTACAGAGAGGAGAGAATTTCTCCTCTGCGAAAACGACTTGGCTCTGCGAGGAAAGGAGAGGACTTTTAAAGAGAAGGAAAGACAACAGGGCAGACCAATGGTCAACGATCTTCAGGGGCAATCTCTACTTCTTACCCTTATCAGATACCAATTTACGGTTCACGCGCAGTCAGATTTCCCCCGTTTTTTATGAATTCTCCTGATAAACGATGCTTAGATCGACACTCATTTCTCTTCACTCGTTCATTCTAATTTTGTAAATTGAAAGTGTCGGCCGTATCGTAATTCTGTGTAGTGTTCTGATACCTCGCTGTATTCGCCTTGTTGTATTCTTCGGATTTAAAGTTTTGAGTTTTTATCTTTTACGATCCAGCCAAGTTATCTTATTATAATTATTGTTTCTAACTCCTTGGCTGAATTGATATTTTATATTTTCTGATTTATTATTACCCCATATTGTGATTATGTTTTCCCTGTAGAATATAGTTATAAATCCGGAGTGCCGAAGCCATGGAATGTTCCCTTTAATGTCTTTAAAGATCCTAAAATTATATTTATGTAAATTTTCCCATTATAATGATCCCTGATTAATGATATTAAACCCTAAAATTATATTTATGTAAATTATCTCATTATAATGATCCCTATTTCTTAAATTCTATTCTATTATTTATTTTAGAGCCCCAATAATGTATAAAGATCCTCCCTATTTTATGGAATATTTTTATCTTAAATTATTGACAATATTATACATATATTTTTTTTTGTTATTATTGATTTGTTTTATTTGAATAAATTGTCATTTTATTTATTTTAAATATGGGCTTTGTTAGTTAACGTCCCACCCCTCTCTATCGTTGTCTAGCCTTGATTTTGAATTTTATTTTTTTTTATTTTTGAATTTTATAGTTTTCTTTATTAAAGTTCAATAATTGTCCCAAGAAAGGACTGGTGCCCAAAATATGTTAATTTCCATTTATTAATTTTATCTTGTGCGTGGCTTAGAGGCCTAATTTTATTAAATAAAAAGTCACGTCACAATTGTAACAAAATATATTTTGTTTACCACTGCTTTATGCATAGAGATAATTTAATTAAAGTTTATTAAATCAGTTAATTAACGTGTTTTCCAAAAAATGCATTAGCGCCAAGTTATCCTACCTTGTTTGGTAATGTTGTTCGTTTCGATTTAAATTCGTAATTATTGAATAAAAAACAAATTATGAAAAAAAATTAGTAAAATTGAATAAAAATACAATAAATATATTTGATTAATATTATTAACACATTAGAGGGATTATGTCTGCCGAAATTTAAGCAAAAATGTTTTTTTAATAGTTCAGAATGTCTCACAATAATATCTCTGTAAGAGCTCGGATCATTTTTATCCCCCTTCTTGAATATAATACACGGGAGAATCGTTGCCCAAGCAGGGGGTACCTCCCCCTTCTTCCATATCCTCCTGAACAGACACTCAAGATATTCCAACCCTACTTCAGGCAGAGCACGGTAAAACTCGACAGGAACACCATCCTGGCCAGGGGCTTTGCCCTTCTTACATTTACTAATAGCAACCCTGATTTCATCCCTTAAGATTTCCACATCCAGAAGGGGATGTTTATTTTCAGCCCAAGAAAGATCAAGGTTCACTCTAGGAGGATACAACTTATTCGCGAAAGCGAATAATGTCAATGCTACCGCTCTGTGCAAGCCTAGGCTTAAAGAAGTTAACAGCTCTCCAAAACTCCGACGTTCCTCTAGCAGATGAAAGAGCCTCTTGAAAAGCCTTCTCAAATGTATTTTTCTTTGCGATCAACAATGAGCTTTCTTTCCTTTACACACTTTCATACATTTTTCGACCTTTTTCTTGGCATTGGCACATGACCAGTCGAACCAAGGTTTTTTTCCCTATAAAGCGCGGTGAGTTAGCAGGTGCTCGAAAAACCCCCCTTGTATCTTCCCTTCAAGTCAACCTTGTGTACCTAATACACTTACGCTCCACAGTGTTAGTCTCGTAGCCCCCCTTCTTTCGATAGTAAGACTTCTACACAGACTGGTAGATGGTCCGAGTGCGTAGCAATCGGAACAAGTTTGAGATCTTTTATCACATTCATGGAAGATAAAGTGCATGCAACGAGATCTATAGTACTTCCCCCTCCAGAAGAGAGGAAAGCAAGGCTAGCCGGAGAATCGCCCTTAAATCTTCCATTCAATATAGCAAACCCATGTGCTTCCAAACAGTCAATCAAAGTAATACCACGCTTATAAATTACCGGATCGGATACCAACCTCCCCGCGCTCGCACTCGTTCCCGCCGGTATAGTCTCATTACAGAACTGATTCAAATCCCCAATCCGCGCATTGAAGTCGCTCCCCAAAATTATAAGCGTGGTAAATATTCGAGATCAAGACTCGGTTTAAAATAAATAAGACCTACAATAAAAGCTATAGAATTTTCGGTGAACTTTACGAAAATCCATTCTGAAGAAACTTCCAACAGGTCACAGATAAATCTTTTCCGGCTCACAAATAGCGCCAAATCCCCACTAGCTCTACCAAATTTACTCAGTCGCTTCGCGTCCACAGTGAAGGAATCATGCTGAGCTAACCAACAAGGGATCAGAGGCGCCGTTGAGAACCAAGTTTCGCTCAGGCACAAAATATCCGAATTGGAATTGAAGATTGCTAAGTCTACGGCATTAGCAAATCCATGACAGTTCCAAAAAACTATCCGGGCTGACCTATCACTTACCGCCACGGACAGCTCATTTACCGTCCTTGCTGGATCTATTCGGTCCTCTTCGCGAAGTATTTGTCGAGAGGTTTCGGGTGTAATTTCCGGGTAAAAAATCACTGATGGACCCATCCCTGCCTCGACGAAGTTAGGGGTAAGAATTCCGAGAAATATGGTGAGTCCACAATAGAAACGAAGCTCGTGAACGTTCGACGTGACTTTCATATTTACATTCGTTCTTACGTCACAAGCAGACACGTTGAATAGTGCTACCAGCTATCGCAAATTTGACGTGCTCTCCAGGGCACATCAAAACACTCTCAAAATAGTTGGTAGCAGTGTTAGACGCGTCTGCTTATGACGTAAAAACGAAGGTGAGTATGAACGTCGCGTCGAACGTTCACGACCTTAGTCTCTATTGTGGACTCACCATCATGGTCTTGAAACTGATGCCAGTTATTCTGATGAGTATTGGATGAAAGTTAGCACAGCAAAAAATGCAGTTGGTCAACAACGATTTAAACAAATTTCTCTAATTGCTTTATCGCTTCTTAGCTTTCCATTCTCAAATGCTTCAGTGGAAAAAACATTTTCCATTTTTAACATATTGTTACACACAATTTGAAATTTTTTATTATACAGAATGACGCTTAAAGTTATAAAACTTGTTATTAACTAAATATTTACCAGGTGTATAAGCTTAAATGCGCTGTTTTTTAGGCAACAGAAAGTCTTTTTTTTTTTGCAGAAAATAAAATAAACTTTATTCAAAGTATTTTCCCTCGCTTGCTATACATTTTCCCCATCTCTCGGGCAATTTGTGTTTACACAAGCGAATCTTTTTATTTTATTCAATGAAAGAGATTAATTTAAATTACATTTTTTATGATATTCAATATTATATTTAATATTTAGATCTGTACATCTGAGCGTTTTGCATGTTCACAGATTTTCCACGCAAGGTTAAAATATTCAAATTACATTAATGTTATATTACTTGTTTCTGTATGAAATGTTTAAAAAAATCGACATGTATTCATTTCTCTTCAAATCCATCCATGTATTTCACTGTAAAAATGAGCTTCACTTTTCTGTGACATTTCGCTATACTTTGTGAAAATAATAAATAATATAATATATTTTCTGTTAACTGCTGAATTTTCATTCTCTTATACTCCAAATGGGCATGATGTACACTTCTGTATTGGAAAAATAACCGACCTTAACTTAAAGTAAAAGGTAGAGTTTAATGCTGATTAAAAATTTAGGAATAAAATTGCGAATTTTTTAAGAAAACAATATAGTAATTTACACACTATGGTACTGTAAGTATCCTGATCATTTAAGATGGTTAAAAATTTAACATTATAGTTCAAAATTCAAACGATATTTCAGAGAACTGATATCCCGAATTTCGACGATTCAGAGGATATCCATTGCAATTTCTTGCTTGAGTGGAATCATCCCGAGGGGTTGACAACTCGACCAAACGGGTGTACACCTACTTCTGACTTCAAGACATTTCAGAATATTTCAATGACTTCACAAGATTTCACTGACTTCAGGAAAATTCAAGAAAATTCAAATGAATTCATGTGACTTCAAGCGAATTCACATGACTTCAAGTGAATTCCCATGACTTCAAGTGACCTTAGAACATTTCACTGACTTCAGGAGATTTCAAGAAAATTCAAATGAATTCATGTGATTTCAGATATTTTAGGGGATTTCAGATATTTCAGGAGAATTCAGAAGATTTCAGTGCAAGTGTACACCTGATTTCACGAGTTGTCAACCCTTCAGATCATCCTCTCAATTTTTGGATTTCTTCATTTTAATTTTAACGAATATTATAATTAGATATTTTTTCACTCCATAAAGCTATTCATTTTTTAAATATAATTATAATATTTAATGATTAAAATGAGGAAATTAAATTTCGAGGTTAGAACTTGATTCTAACAATTTAAGAGTAGAAAATGCATGAGAAATAGAAATTCATTATTTAAGAAATAAATAAATTTTCTTAATAGACTAGATCTAAATGAGCTCACTAAATGAGCACTTAACTGTGAAGGTACAGTATCATGTCTGCAGAAAACGTCGGCGTAAAGCAGAAACTCATGAGAGTGAAAGAAACACACTGACCTCTCTACCTCTGTCACTCTCATGAGTTTCTGCTCTACGCCGACGTTTTCTGCCGAGTGCACCTTGATGCAAAGAAAAAATTTTTTTGAGTATGGAAATTGGAATTGTCTCGTTTTTGAGAAAAATTAAAATGTTGGAATTTTTAAAATAGCTGGAGCAAATATGCCTGATTTTCGGACGCAGACTCTATCCATAATTCAGTTCGACTATAGAGCGCGGTGATGTGGTTGATGTTGCTAATTGCGTGCTATCCGTCGAGTGAGAACGATCTGCCGCGCGTTTGGAGCAAATTTGTCCTCCATTGGATCCGCTACTTTCGAGTTTTAATCACGGTAAGTCAATTTCATATTTTCATGTAAATGAACGTATTTGATTTATATTTACAATATCTTATGATAATTTAAATTCCATTTTTTTCTGAACATAGATGTCGAAAAGATACGAATTAAGAAGTGCCCATGCTGTGACTGCATTATCGCAGAAAAAAGTGATAGTAACTACCATCGATCAAATCTCCGATTATGATAAGGAGAAAGTTTACATGTGTAAAAATAAGGATTTAATTATGTCATAAAAATGATTCTAACAAAATTATATACTCTCAAATAATTTATCATATTTACATTCATTGGGCATTAATTAGAACCCAATTAGTAGTTGGTTATTTGTTGGGGCGTGTTCGGGGAATCTAATTGGGAGTTAGGCAAATCAACTGGGGTCCATTTAGGCACCAACCGGCTTTTCCACACGGGATCTAATTTTTGTAAATCATTTTTATATAAAAATTATGTAGAATATTTTTACATGTTGATTTTGAGGAATTTATGACGGATTCTGAATCTGAGGAAGAAGCGACCGATCATGTGCAGTCGGAAAATTCAGAGGATAAGGAATCTGCAGGTCCTTCTGCTCCTAAACGAGACCGACGGCCAAGTTAATTTCTTGGAAAACACGGATATCGCCGGTATTCAACGCCACGAGAGCGTATACAATTTTGTCTACATCACCATCAAGTATTTTGCCAGTGGTGCGATTTTTTAAGTTCACTTCACTCTCACCTCATCTTACTCTCACTCTCACCTCACCGCGCCTCACTAACCTTGAATTTTTTGTGTAAATTCTCTGCGCCTTTTATTTTTGACTTTTCAAATTATACCGATAACATTCGAAGACATGTGGTTAGATGACTATCTATTGAAGAAAAGTTTTCGCAAGGTTAGTTAAAATAATTTTCAATTTAACAGTTTTTTAATAAGTATTCCATAGAAACATTATACACTCATCTCCCGATCGAGGGCACTTTTCACGCTTGGCTGATTCTACGCCCCCCCCCCCGGAGCGTCCCTCGACAGCCTACACTGAATAGCTCGAGCTATTTTAATCCCATCCGATCGAGGGCACTCGACCCCCGAGCGGTGCCGTCGATCGGGAGATGAGTGTCAATTATTTTAAATTATTTTAACTAATCTTGAGAAAACTTTTCTTTAATAGATAGTCACCAGGCTAGGTTCACTCCATGGAGCTAATATGACCGGATCGAGCGCTACCAAGGAGGGAAGCCGAACTAATAAACAATGAGTTCGAATATGTATATGCAAAATCCTTGAATGTATTTAATATTATAGAATTTAAACTATTTGAAGGAAAATTGTAGAATGAATTCAAAATTAAACAAACAGAAGGTGGAAAAATAAATCAAAAATTATATTTGACATCTTCTTTCTTATTTCACAAATTCTGCTTGTTTAATTTTTGCATTTATTCTTCTTGAGGAGGAATAAATGCTTTAAAACGGTTCAGTACGGTTATAATATTATGTCATTCGAGATATACATATGACATTTGATGACATTTAAATTAAAAACAAAATATACACGATTTCAAATCTTTTAAATTTACCCTTACCCTTCAGGGTCTAAATTAGAGCACCACCAAGGACGGATGTTGAACTAATCTCAGGAAATAATAATAATAATAATTTGCCATTCTGGCCTCTGGGAGTGAACCGAGCCTAATAGTCACCTAATCACTTTTTCACTTAACCATGTCATTTCGAATGTCATCGGTTGCCGAGACTCATCTGGGACAGACGATCTTCTTTGCTCATTTTACAAGGACACCGACATAACGGAATTGAAAGCATTGTTTGGTCTCCTGCACTTTTCGGGGATATTGAAAACTGGGCAATCTAATATCGAAAATCTATGGTCTGTTGAATATGGATCACAAATTTACACGTCGACAATGAGGCTGTGTTACCAGATTTTGGGCTACTTTTTGGCTACTCAATGCGAATTTGTGCAATCGAAGACACGAATTTTTGACGTCACTAGTAGAAGCGTTGAGCACTGCTACCAACTGTCGCAGACTTGACGTATTCCATATAGCACATAAAAACTCTGCCAAAACAGTTGGTAGCAGTGCTCAACGGTTCTACTTGTATGTTTCTACAAAGTAGTCGCGTCGAACGTTCACGAGCTTAGTCTCTATTGTGGACCGGCCATCAGAGTGCCATCCCATATTGATTGCAAAAGCGTCGCAGACCAACATTTTAGATCCACGTAAATTTTAAAAAAGTTTAATTAATTAATTATTTAATTAAAGTTTACTTCTTTTATAAAACAGTACATGGTACACACTCAAAAAATAATAGTGTAAATTAGTAATACATATTCTTTTCTTAGTCGGTTATATTATTTCGAGAACGAGAATGAGAATATAGCCGACAATATTACCGAGACTTAAATTCTCTGAGAATTTATGAGAACTTGTGATTTTAGAGATTTTGATGACAAGGGAGATAATTCTTGATTAATTAACCGATAAAATGTAATACACTGTATTTTGCACTTCTATTATAGTGTATTTAATGAGCTTTATACATGCTATAAATAAAAAAACTTTTTTTCACAAATGTATGAAGAGTGACTTATAAACATAACTAACGTAACTTATAAAGTGATATTTATTATAAGATGAATTTTGTGGCTTTAATTAACTAGTAAATTGTTGTTTTGCATAGTTTACATTTCTAAATATGCCTTAGATAATAGATAACTAAAATTTAGCTATGTAAAAAATGTAAACAATAACAATTTTGCTAAAAATAAATAATTGTGTTATATTTTCGGTCATATAACCTGGATTTAACCCTCTGGTCAACACTGGGGACTTCAATCACCCGACGCGATTCTGAAAGTGTAGTTCCTGAAAAGGGAAAGTTTGGAGGGGCGAAGTAATTTACAATTAACGGAAAAATTTGGCCTAATTGAAGGTCATAGTGACATTTTTATCTCAAAGCTGACTTTTGAACAGTACGGTCGGCATGAATACGATTTGAACAGAAAAACTTCTACAGCGTGCATCGTTTGCCGGGTACCAATATGCGTCGAACACCGCCGCGCAGTGAGGGTGACTTGTTCTGAAATTTCGTCAGGATACTTTTTTTGTATTTTTTACTAATAATTTATTATATTTTACTATTCTTAAGATGTATACACATACTTTTTCTCCGTTTTATATAAATAAATTTAGAAAACTTCCACAAGAAAACATTTGTCACCTTTTTCTACTTTATTATTTTATTTAAACACATTTTAATGTACAATAATTTGTTGAGCATTATAATTAGATAGCTGACACCTTGAACTTTAATTTACACTCATAGTATGTTGAAAAAGAACAATTTAAAAAAAATATCAGCCCAAAATGTAATTTTATAAAAGCACATAGATGCACATTCACTCTGTGAGATAAATATTGTTTTTGAAAAAAAAAAAAGTAAAATCACTTATATAGCTTTATAGAGCAAACTCCTCAGATTAAGAAACCCACAGATTTTTTTCAATTACATAAAAAACAAAAGAAATAACATTAAAAAACGGAAAAAGGACAGTTTTGCAATTTTTGCGCATTTAATTTTACACTTTTTTGCAAAATTTTTGAAAAAATAAAAATATCGTTTTTGCACTTATATCATCCTTTTCTAGATACTCTGACGATTTGATATCACTCATATATTTATAAAAAATATGCAATTTAAACATATTTAAAAGATACATGAATTTAGGGGTCGCTGGTGACTCCGGGTGTTCGACAATAGGGAACCAAAAAATGGTGTTGACCAGAGGGTTAAATTCTCGAGAATTTAAGAACTCTAAGTATCTAATAATATTGGTTAATTAATCATTATGAATTATGGTTTGTGGTTTGAGGTTAGGAAATATCTCTGTTTCCATTGTTCTGTATTACGTTTTGCAAAGCACAAAATTCATGATAATAATATCACATGTCTACAAAAAACGCTCGTTGATATCACCACCAGTTTTTTTCTGCTTTGCGTTTCCTGCAATTCATAGGATGGCACGCTGAATCTTTCTTTAGATTACAGTGCTTTTACAAGTTTTATACTATCAACTTAACTTTTCATTTTTATGTAATAGATCGCTGATGATCTGGATTGAGAAAAAAAATAAGTTTAACATTAAAATCAACTTACCTCACTTTTATCTAAATTTGTTTAAACAATTTTTGGTGAAACAATTTCTCTCACTCTCGTAAATTAATTTCTTCTCTTATATCGTTTTCAATTACTGCCTCACAGATATTCGTTGTTTCATTTTTTGCACTGTGTTCAGAGCTGATGTCAATAGTTAGCATATTACTAATCGCAGATGAAATAGGCTGATCTTCTATTGGAATCCGCTGCACTGCGATACGCCACCTGGTGGCATAATTTGAAACGTTCAAAAACAGGTACATTTTGACATTTCGCATGGGCGATCGCACATAAATATAAATTTAAAATAAATGAAAGTATAATTATACTTTACAGAGTTATAAAATAAAGCCGATAGTTAATGCTGAGGTTATAGTCATACTTTGAAATAAAATTTTCGTCGTGGAAGTGTAAAAGTAAAGAATTGTTCATGACACGTATAACGAAAAATCGATTTTCGGTGTCTGTTAAGCATCTCGAAGGGAGCCCTTTACATTACAGGAACGAAAGTACTGCAAACGTAGTACCGAAAGTAAAATAGTACCGACAGTAAAATAGGACATAAAGTGAGATAGCGTATCCTAAAATATCTAAATAAATAAACCGGAGGTTCCTCTCCCCACCCCCTCTCTCTTATCCTATCGTATCCTATTCTATCGTATCCTATCCTATCTAGAGTTCTTAAATTCTCGAGAACTTAAATCCAGGTTATATGACCGAGAATATGACAGAACTTATGAGAATTTAAAAGAATTTAAGAGAATTTAAGAATTTATGATTATTAGAAAAATTGTTATTGTTTACATTATTTACATGGTTAAATTTTAGTCATTTATTAGCTAAGGCATATTTAGGAATGTAAAATATGCAAAACAACAGCTTACTAGTTAACTAAAGTCACAAAATTCATCTTATAATAAACGTCATTTTATAGGTTATGTTAGATCCTAACATAACATATGCTCTGCATACATTTGTGACAGTTTTTTCATTTACATTGGTTAATTAATCAATATTTATCTCTCTTGTCATAAAAATCTCTAAAATCATAAGTTCTCATAAATTCTTAGAGAATTTAAGTCTCGGTTATATTCTCATTCTCGTTACCGTTCTCGAAGTAATATAACCGACTAAGAACTCTAATCCTATCGTATCTTATTTTATTGTTATCTATCCTATCGTATTTTATTGTATCCTATTCTATTTTATTCTATCCTATCGTATCCTGTCGTATTTTATTCTATCATATAGATACGATAGGATGTAATAGGATAGAATACGAAAGGAGAGAGAGGGAGGAGGAGAGAGAGTATTTCCCGAACATGCTTACGGAGCACCAGCGAGCTTATTTCTTGCCATCCTGGCGGTACTAGTACACTAGTACAAACTCGGACTATTGTTTCGAAAATCGAATTGTTTACAGTGGTCATGAAAAGCTTTGTACTTCACACGTCGCGAAACAAGTAATTATCGACTTGTGTGATGGCGTTACTAGCCGAAGGCTTGTCCGATAATTGCCTCCTTTCGGGCCTTGTAAAGTAAATAGCTATTTTTGTGCTTGGTTATTGTTACTGCGTAATCTAAGTATTAGTATTAACACAAATATAAGTACGAATGATAGCTCGATTCGTCGCGAAATTGTACGGAATTTTCCGAAAATTAGAGAGTTGGACGAAGTATGAATCAAGGAATGAGCGACGAATCAGTACTCTCTCGACAGGCGTAAAATCGACTTTAATTTTAATTGTATAATATTTGTATGTGACTTATAACGTATCAAAATTGCACTTGGATCCTTTTTTTTGTTAAGTTAAATAAATTCTAAGTACCAATAAATTTCAAATAAATAATTGTGTTTGTGAACTTATAGACTTTTACCACTATCCATTTAATCATAAAATTATCACGCGAAACTTACACGCGTAGACAGTTATGTTGATTATTCTCCAATAGCATAAAAACATGAAACAGTGCGACTTTTTTTATTTTCAAAAATTCTAATTATTACTAAATCAAAAATAATTCTATTGTGATATTTCCATTTAATATTTATAAATATTTGTTCAGCATTTCAAAGAAGAAAAAAACAGAAAAAAAGTGTTCCGTTTGTAAAACTTGTTCCCCTCAACAAAGTTTCTACAAGAGGGTGTGTAAAATTTGTAAAATGGCAAGTTTGTTTAATCGTTAATTTTATTCTGTGGAATTTTCAATGATTTTTTGTCATTTTCACTACCAACTCAATAGTATTTTTAAAAATCTACCTGTTATCGCGGCCATATTGACATGATTCCGATGGTGGCGCTCTCAAGGATTGAGATCTCAATAGAGGTAGAAATCTTCTTCTGTATTCAAAATTACGGAAAACAGTTTCATAAAATAAAATACATTTCTCGAAAAGTACATAAAATTTTGTTTTCTTTACTAGTTCTCCATGTTTATTTTGATAACGATACCAGGTAGATCGAGGAAAGGAAACTCTGACGAACTTTTAAAGAAATTTCTATCTAATTACAAAATATAAAACTTAATTTTATTTACGAGATAAATAAAATACATTTGTTCTTGTTTTTACAAGTTTTTTTTAGAATTTTGTCTACAAGAGAATTCAAGTATTCACACTCTTTTATGAAAACAGACGCTTCAAGTTTGAAAAAATTGTTAAGTATTTAAAATTTACAATCTTGGTTTTTACAACGGAAAATAATGAATTAATTTTAACAGATATTTTCAATCGTCTTTCTTCCAAGTTTTGTCAGTATTTTTTTGACTGACTTGCTCCCAAGTTTTCTCAATATTTTTTGGACATGAGTTTCAAAAAGCATGTTTTTTTTTGACAACAGGCGCTTACAAGCTTTAAAAAAATTTTTCAGTACTTAAATTTCACGAACTTAGTTTTTAGATCGAAAATAATCAAATAAATTAAAGAAATTTTCAATCCTCTTTTTTCAGATATTTTTCACTATTTTTTAATTATTTCTTGAATTCTTAGCATTCCGCAGAATTCTCTAAAGTTCTGTGGAAATTTCTTAAGCTTATTCCAATTACATTGCACCCGTTTGAATGAATTGGATTATTTAGAATTTCAACAGTTTTAAATACTTTAAATTCCTACATATTCTCCGGAATTCTCGGAATTATTTAAAAGATTTTTAAATTGTTCAAATTCCTCTGAATTCTATTAAATTCATCAAAATTTTCGTAATTATTACCCGAGATGTCAAGTTAGATCGACGACTTAGCCAAGAGTCAATGAAGATGTACTCGTTATTTGAATTCTATGAAATTCTCTCGAATTCCGTAGAAATAACTTCAACAGTTCTAACTTTTTTTTCAGAATTTTTAAAAACTTTTTAAGCAAAATGAACAAAAATTAAATTCTTTCGAATTTAAAAACATTTAAGTCAGTAATTCCACAGAATTAGTTTGAATTCCTCTGAATTCTACTAAAAACGTTCCACCTTTCAAAAATTCTGTAAACTTTCTGTAAATATGTTTTAATGTTTTGAAGTCTCCTGAATGTAAATACGTGAAACCAATTACGGTCAGGGATTCGAATAAGGATGAAATCGAAAAAGTCCAGTTCTGTTATTGAAACTCGCAAAAACTTTAAAGCAAGATTTAACCTAATTTCTACACATAAAAAAAAATGTTATTCATGGAATTAATAAAATGCGTCTGATCTGGTTTTTCAAAGCTTTCATGGTATTTTTTCAACAGGAAAATACAAAAAAGCGTGTTTCTTTTTGACGGAAGGCGCTTACGAACATTAAAAAAGTTGCTCAGTATTTGACCTTCCGTCAAATAAGAAATTACTTGTTTGGATTCTCCTGTCTAAAAAGTAGTAAAAAAACTTGGGAAAGATTGAAAGTGTCTTATCAAAGCTAGTTCCTTATTTTCAGTAACAAAAACCAAGATTGGAAATTTCATATTCCTAGCAATTTTTTTAAACACGTAAACGTCTGCTGATAAAAACGAACACGCTTCTTTGTATTCTTCTGTTCAAAAATATTGCAAAAACTTGGAAAAATAGCTTTGCTAGACATTTTCAATCGTATTCCTGCCAAGTTTGTTTAATATTTTGTCGATAGAAGAATCCAAATAAGTGTGTTTTTTATTATGGAACTGGCTTAAGAGCTTAAAAAAGGTTCCAATTATTTGAAATTTACAATTCTGATTTCTGTAACTGAAAATAAGAAACAAGCTATGGTAGACATTTTCAATAATCTATCTCCCAAATTTATTAAATTATTTTTTCAATGGAATAATCTAAACAAGCGTTGTCCCTTTTGACGATCCCCCTACGAGCTGAAAAAAAATTGATAAGTATTTGAACTTTCAAGTCTTGGTTTTTGTAACCGACAATAAGGAACTAAATATGATAATCATTTTCAATTGTCTTTCTCGAAAGTGTTTTCAGTATTTTTTTGACAGGAGAATCCAAAGAAGCTTGTTCCTTTTTGACTGGAGTGGCTTAGAATCAGAACAAAATATCTAAGTATTTAAAATATACAATCTTGTATTTTGTGACCGAAAATAAAGAATTAACTAATTAACAAAAGCCCGAAAATAAAGAATTAAAATATTAACAAAAGCTAGTAAGCGCTTTCTATCAAATAAGAAATTCTTTATTTGGATTTCCCTCTAAAAATATTGAAAAAACCTTGGAAAAATACCATTGAAAATGTGTATGAAAGCTAGTTTATTATTTTGGATTACAAAAACTAAGATTAAAAATTGCAATTATTTAGCAATTTTATTGAAATCGTAACCGCCTTCCGTAAAAACTTATTTTGTGCCTTAAAATAGATTAAAAAATTGTTTTTCAATATTCGCAAATGTTGAGAACTTCTCTCTCAAAGATGGATTCAAAAGAAAGATTTAAGGTTTAATTTTAATTTTCTACTTATGGACGAAGTTAGGCACATTCAATAAACATTTTACAGAAATGGAAATTCATTTGTTTTTAATACAAGTGGTCGGACATTTTTAAATAATATTTCTTTTGTTTTTACATCGCTGTCACATTTCCTCAGTTCTTCAGAAATCGTTTCCGGATGCTTTTCTAAAAGTGTTTGTCTGATCTCTTGAGCTTTTGAATTTGAATTTTCGTTTTAATTATGCCCCGATTTACAAACGAAGAGTACTGCGATATGTACTTGGTGTATGGTGCGTGTGAGAGAAATTCCCGGTTAGCAGCTCGCGAATATGCCAGAAGATATCCTGACAGGGATCATCCATCGTTTCAAGTGTTTCCTACGTTGGACAGGACACTTCGTGAAACGGGGCAACTTTTTAATCAACACCGAGAAGTTGGTGGCCGCCGCCAAAGAAATATCGCAAATGAGGAGCGTGTTTTAAATCACTTCGCATGAGATCCAACTACGAGTGTTCGGCGAGCTGGCCGACATTTAAACATCCCAAAGAGTACAGTGCATGAAATTTTAGTGGATAATGGTAATCACCCTTCTCACTACACCAAGGTACAGCAACTTTTGCCAGGTGATTTTGCCCTGAGGCAAAGATTTTGTAATTGGATTCGTCGAAACCTGAACTTACTGACTTACATTTTGTGGACTGACGAATTTTTATTTACGCGGGAAGGATGTTTCAATGTCCAGAGCGAACATTACTGAGACACAGAAAATCCTCAAGTTTTCCGGGAAAGAGATTTCTAAAGGAAATTTAAAGTGAATGTGTGGGCCGGACTCGTGGAGATCAATTAATAGGACCCCAGATTTTGGAAGGAAACCTAAATGTAAGTGTATTATAAGGAAAAATAATTTTATTTTTACCAGGTGTATAAGCTTAAATCCGCTGTTTGCTCAGAGATGGCGGTAGTGAACATATTTAGCTATAATAGAAACGTCATGCTTTTTTTTGTGTGAGTTCGACACCTGTCTACATAAATCAGTGAACATAATCAGTTTTTTTATACAATAACATAAATTTTTCCTTGAGTAATCATGTCTAGTTTTGTGCCAGAAAAGGAGCATTTGCGGGAAGCTCTACTTTTTTGCTTCAATTTGAAGAAATCGACTGCCGAATCACATCGAATGCTTGTTGAGGCCTATGGTGATCGTGCTTTATCGGAAACAACTTGCAGAGACTGGTTTCGTCGGTTCAAAGACGGTCATTTTAACTTGAGTGACAAAAAGCGTGAAAATCGGCCCAAAAAAGTTGAGGACCATGAATTACAGACTCTTTTGGATAAGGACGATACACAAACACAAAAAATACTTGCCGAACAGTTAGGTGTTACTCAACTGGCCATTTCCATGCATTTACATGCCATGGGAAAGATAAAAAAAATGGGAAAATGGTTACCTCATGAACTGAACGATAGGCAGATCGTTTCTGCATCGTGTGGTGACTAGAGACGAAAAGTGGATTTATTTTGAGAATCCGAAACGAAGAAAATCGTGGGTCGATCTCGGACAATCATCAACTTCTTTCTCAAGACCTAATCGCTTTGGACGCAAGACGATGCTGTGCGTTTGGTGGGATCAGCAGGGTGTCGTCTACTATGAGCTATTAAAACCTGGTGAAATTGTCGATACTCACCGCTACCACCAACAACTAATGAAATTGCGCCGTGCTTTGCGTGAAAAAAGGCCGGATTATGAAGAAAGACATGAGAAGCTGATTTTTCTTCACGACAACGCCTCATCGCACACGTCAAAAATAGTCCAAAACTACTTGAAAACACTCAACTGGGAGGTGCTACCTCATCCCGCTTATTCACCAGACATGGCCCCTTCTGATTACCACCTGTTTTCGTCGATGGGTCACGCGCTCGCTTAACAACACTTCGATTCGTACGAAAACGTCGGAAAATGGCTTGACGAGTGGTTTGCATCGAAAGATAAAGACTTTTTTTGGCGTGGTATATACAAATTGCCCGAGAAATGGGGAAAATGTATAGCAAGCGAGGGAAAATACTTTGAATAAAATTTATTTTATTTTCTGCAAAAAAAAAGACTTTCTGTTGCCTAAAAAACAGCGCATTTAAGCTTATACACCTGGTAAATTATCTATTTCAATGTACACATTAATTTCACTCAATCGACTTTAGTTTGCACTGATTCTCATAATTAGCGGCTCTTTTTTTACGACAAAGAAAAATGATTATTTTCTTAAAAGCACCTCAGCTACAATTTTATTGTGCTAAATGGTTCCATTTCATGCCAAAATAAGCCCAAAACAGTTTCAATCCCCTACCACAATAGGATCACCGCAAAAATCATCCCTTTAGTATAAAAAATCGTTATAATTCCCTTAACTTCGAGAAATAAAATTTCATTATTTTAAATAATTCCATTTAATGTTCAAAGAGCACTAGAAAACTTCATCCTCATGTGAGGCGATTATTGGAAATCAAATCAAAGCATTTAAAATAATAAAATTTGAACCCGAAATTTAAGTTATTTCGAATTAATTTTTTAAGCTTAGAAATTGATTTTAGGTAGCAATATTGAACTTGTGGGGATATGACACTTTTTATAGCATGTTTGGAGATCGATTGGAACCATTTCAAACCATAAAATGTTATGTTAAGAAGTTAGGGCTTCCTTAATGATTTTTTTCAATTATTAGGGGTTGATTTTGAGGGATCGTAGGGAATTTAAACTTTTTTTTAATGATATTATTGGACATCAAAATGCACCTATTTAAATCAGTAAAATTTGAAGTCTCATTTCTTATACAAAAAAATTTTTCGTTGTCGTAAACGTTCCGAAGTTCAGTTTCATATAAAATAGGCTTATTATTGCTTAACGCGTAATACAACTTTCTAGGGCGCACAGTATTTCGACTTCCTAGAAAACATTCTTCCTGACTTAGTAGCCCATTTGTCTGATGAAGTATTGGCTAACATGCTTTATCAGCATGATGGTTGCCCTGCTCATCGTGCCAGACCTGTTTTGGCTCATCTGAATGAAACCTTTGGAAGTCGATGGATAGGGTACAAACATCCAAATGGGCAAGCAGGACACATACAGTGGCCACCAAGGTACAAAAAATTGAATGTATCCAAATTTTAACCTAATTGCTTTAATTAACTACGTAACGAAATACGAATATTTTTATTTACAGATCGCCAGACCTTACTCCTATCGACTTTTTTCTGTGCGGTCACCTGAAAGCTGTCGTGTACAGCAACCTCATCTGGTGGCAGCGGTGGTTGCCAGGCTTAGGGAAACGTGCGCCACCTTGACTCTGAAGATGATTTGTAATGCTTCTCAAGATCTCCTTCGACGCAGTGAAGCTTGCTTGAACATTGGAGGTCGTCAATTTGAGCAAGCTATGAAGCATCCCGGTCGATGAATCCATCACTCTCCTCTCAATCATACACCCGAAGAGTCAAAGGTGCAAGCGGGATGTGCAATGAGAATATGCAGATATGTTAGTCCCTTTCACTCTCACGAGTTTCCACGTTTTGGGAATGTCCACGTTTTGGGACCCCATGAATCCGAAAAACATGTATTTACGAATGTGTCTGCCTGTCTATCTGCATGTCTGTCTGTCTAGATTTTTAGTTTGTGGACACGCGATAACTTTCGAAAGAATTGACCGATTAGATTGGCCTTTGGTATACTCTTTTTGTGTACTAAAAAATGTACTTTTAAAATGAAAGTAAAGTTCGTTGGCCACCTATTTTGGATAAAAATTCAAAAAGTTAGAGCATTTTGCAAATTATTGAAACCACTTTTTCTTTATTTACAAATTCTATGCACGGATGTTTGTAGTACTGAAAAAGTCGAAAAAATTTTCATTTTTTTCGGTATGACTTTTTTCGATAAAAAAAAATTGAAAGCTTCATAAAATTTTTAAAATTCAACAAAATAAACGAAAACTTAAGTTTGAAGCCTAACGACACACGATATGAAAAAACGTCAAGAGGTGAAAAATATTTATTTTTGAACGCCCTATTCCAAATTATGAGCCAAATAATGTGAAATATAGAGAAAGTGATAAGAAGCATAATTATTAGTCTTGAAAATAAGATCTAAAAGATGACTAGCCATTTTTCAATAGGATAAGTAGATTTCGTTTAAATCGTGGTTTTAAAATTGCATTCTAATCATTTTTGATTGAATGAATAATTTGATAAAAAATAATATGACAATATCTTTGCATATCTAGTAATTTTTTACACTCGAAAAACGATTGAATATGTTTACCAAAGAGGAACACGCTTTTTTGTATTCTCCTGTCAAAAAATACAGTCAAAACTTTGAAAAACCAGATTAGACGTTTTTTTATTAATTCTATGAATAACATTTTGCTTTATGTGTTGAAATGAGGTTGACTCTTGCTTTAAAATTTTTGCGAGTTTCAACGACAGAACTGGACACCTCGGTCAGCGATTCACAATTTTAGATTATTTTCCTAACTACCTGGTGCACCATCCGATACACCCGGCAACACCCTGGTCATTGGTTTGGTCGTTGGTAAGTTCTAAATTTCAAATTTCGTTAGCATGGCTTAGGCATGGGAAACGGCTACAAGCCAGTCTTATGCCATGTTTTTCCCATTCTTAGCAAGTCTTATGCGAATGTCGAGAAAATATTGAAACAATCAGTAAAAACCAGAACAAATGTATTTTATTACTCTCGTAAATAAAATTAAGTTTTATATACTGTAATTAGATAGAAATTTTTATTAATTTCTTGAGAGTTTCTACCGAGGTTTCTATGACAGAATAGGACCTTTCACATTTCATCGTTACTCGAATTACTCTTCTTCCCGACTCTTATTCAAAATAATATCAGAATAATTTTATATCCTTTTAAAACTTTGAATTTTGTGAAAATTCTGGAAGATTGTTATCCTATCCTCCTGGTTCGAGACCTGGTGCATCGCTGTCATCGGTTCAACATTGAAATTTTTTGATGTCCTTCGAAAACTTGGAATTAAAAAAAAATTCCCGAAGATTGTTTATTCTAAACACCTGATGCGTGAACTGTTACACCTTCTGGTGCACCATTTTAGATTTTTTTTCTAATTACCTGAATCAAGAAAACTGTAATGATTGTATCATTTTGCACCAATGATTCGAAGCCTTGTTCAAAAATAAAAGCAGGAGAATTATACGATCTGAACTTGGATTCTCACACACTCTAAGCGATGGCACATGGACTGTAGGCTATCTAAAGCATCTCTTTGGTTGTTTGATCTTTAATTGGTAATCACTCGTTAATTACGCATTTAATCACATTTTTTTAGTGATCATTTTCTATTCAGTTTTTCGCAAGGAATCAGAAAATATTAATATGTATTTTGATTACTCGGACACCCTGTATTGACATATTTAAGGGAATCCTCTCATGTGACGAGGGTTTTTCTTACACTTTTGTATGAATTTTTTGTGACGAATAATACAGGCCAAAATGTCTGGTTTTTTGGGTATATTTACAAACTATTCAACAGACGTTATAAATTTGTTTACGTAAAAATGTACAGTAAAATCAACTGTAGATATCTGGATTGACATCCGTATAAACCGTTTTCATTGGCAGATTTGTGGCTATAGCCGGAACCAGAATTGAGTCAAAATTTTTAGTATTTTTTTTGTGAACTGTCAATTCATATTTTTTTTAGTATTTTTTAATTTTAAAAAAAATAAATATACGGGGGATATCATATCAAGTGAATACACTTTTGAAACCGATGTCATCCGATCAGGCTCAAACTTGTACAAAGTTTAGTCCTATTGATTAGTAGTTACCACACCAAATTTGAACGAGATCGGTCAAAAACATTTTGGTCAAACAGCCCCTGTTTCGGATCCATGTAATTAATAACCTATGGCATTTAGAAAATTTTGTCGAGTACGTTTTCGACAAATTTTTCTTCAATCTCTTTAAAAAAAAATAGAAATATTTTTTACTCCTAAATTTGACCGATTTTTTTGAAAATCAAAAATATTTTTGACTTTTTCTCAAAAAGGGACGTTTTTTTTGTGTTTTTTTCGCTCAAAAGAAAGCTCAGATCTTTTTTTTTTAGAACATTGAGGTCCAAAAGTGGGTTAAGACTTTTTTATCTATCAAAATTAACGTCGAGTACCTCAAAACACCCATGACGCTAGCTCTCGAACGTTGTTAAGTGGGGTCCGTGTCAAGTGATCACAAAACATTTCGTGCTTAAATGGGATCTGCGTGTAATTAGGTGTAATCAGTCGTTTAGTAGTCTAGAAAAACTACAATAAATAATTTTGAAAAATTCCAAAAAATGGCGATGATATGGGACTTTAAAATTTTTTGAACCTTTTGTCTGGAAACATTTTATCTTTGATTCTAATTAACCGATGTAGCTTTTTAAGGTCTCAATTTTTTAAAAATAAAACGTACTTTCATATAAAAAAATGCAAAGCAAAGGAAGATTTTTTTACGTCTTTTTTAAACTTAAAAAACAAAAACCGCTTTTTTGAAAAAACGCAATTTTTTATTTTTTTTTATTTTGTTGACAAATAAAGGTCTACATGTATTTTTTTGACCGATCTCGTTCAAATTTCGTATGGTAACTACTAATCAATAGGACTAAATTTTGTGCAAGTTTGAACCTGATCGGATGACATCGGTTTCAAAAGTGTATTCACTTGATATGAAATGCCCGATACTGCACTCGAAGTATGGTCGGTAAGACTGGTCATATACATAATGATGCGAAAGCGTATGTGACCGGCCTTACCGACCATACTTTGTAGTAATCGTCAATTGAGGTCGCTGCAAAACAGCTGACAGGTCTAGTAACTAGTCAAGTAACTAGTATAGATCTAGTACGCGATTTATCAAATTTATTTTTCTACACGATTTTTGTAAGTGCCCGGGTTTTGCTGTGCATAGCGAAATTCGCAAAATTCTTCTGAGTGAGTGAAGCACCCTTGAAGTGAATTTTTTTTTTGCTTTTTTGCTTGGACAGAGACTTGGCAAAATGTAAGTAATGCTCACTCGCACTTCTCAACCCGCGTCTCTACACTTGTAAAAATTTCCGTTTTAGCCAAACAAATTTCTTTTTGCAGAAAATAAGCAGATAGTCCCTGTCGTACAACCAAAAAATTATCGATAAAAAAACGACACTTCAAATACATTATTTTTGCGGCCTCAAACACCGCGTATTGCTAAGATGTGGACACAATGGCGGATTTTAAGGCATTCCACAGATTTTGTTATTTTTCTGTATTTGTTTACATTTTTTCGTGAAATACTGCAACAGGCTTAAGGAATCCGAATTGCCAAAAATCCTTTCACATATACATTCTAGATGTGTTTAGGAAGCGATTTGTGCAAAAAGAAAAAAAATCGATTTTTTTGACCCATCACATGAGACGACCTCCTTAAACGTTCACAATTTTTAATGATTATTAAGGAGCTATGCTAGTTTCTCGGACGAATAAAACAGCAATTTTTGAAGATTTAAAAAAAAGAACTACACGTGTAATCTTTCTAAAATTTTTGCAGTGTATTGTACATGTCTTCACGTATTTATCATAATATTTTTGTCAAAAAATATTCATTGGAAGCGGAGGTACAAGGTGATCTGCAAAGGTCCTTTAAAAAAAGTTGAAATACGGGTGACGGTGTCGGCCATGCCAGGTTGCTTGAAAAAAAAAAAATTTCTAGTAAACTACATGAGTTTCTCTAGAGGATGGACCTCTAGCTTTTGAAAATATTAAAAATTATAAAAATGGCGTTTTTAGAAAAAAAAAATTCAATTTTTACTTAAAAAAACGCTCGTATTTTGTTTATAAAAGTTGTAATTTTTTATATAACAAAAAGTTGGAGGTTCATCCCCTGTATAATCATATAATGAAGACTGTGTAAAAATTTGTAGTAGATCGGATGATTAGTAAATTTTCTGTTCCTATTGCGCGATTTGATGACCTGTTTTGCTCTGGAGCCTTTTTTATGGTTGTATGAAGGTTTTTCCCTCATTTAAAAATTTTTTAGAAAATGTTTTTTGTTTGTTTTCTCTCCCGCAATTATCTTAGCGTTAATGAACAGTGTCGCTTTAAAGTGCTCCCATTTAAAAACTATTAGATATCAATTTAGAATTTTGGGTACTTATTTTTAGGATAATTAGCTGCGGAAAAATGCAAAACAAAAAGATTGATTTTTTGAAAATGAGAAACTAGCATAGCCACTTGTGGTGGACCGGGGCGGGATGGGCATAGTTATCTTTTTAATGCCAATATTTAAAATCTGAAATTCCCTGCTTGTAAATAATGTGCTATATATATTTTATAAACATTTTTAATAATAATTTTACCAAGATTAAGGTAAAAAATAACTAATTTGCGGTGCTAGAAACAAAAATGGGAACCTAGTGCGCTTGGCTCATATCGCCCCATGCCTGGGGCGGGATGAGCCGCTTAATTTAAAGACTTATATATTATTTTATAGAAGTAGCTATTATATAAAAAAATATTAAATAAAAAAAATATATCTTTCATATTTTTTGAAAGAAAAATTAGAAAACTTGCAAATGAAGAGGTTATGTTGGTTTATGAAGAGGAGGCTAATTTTGCCCCAGAACAGTGACTCATTCAGCCCCATACGACACTCAAATAAAATCCAAATTGCATCTTTTTCTGTTTTACAATTATATATAAATCTATGAAAAACTTAAAGTTTAATAAATATTCTATCTAATATTAGAATATTAGATAGAATAAAATAAAATTAAAAAAAATTTTTTATCTTAAAACTTCTCAAAAACTTGACATGATGGAAAAAAACGGAGGTCAGATTTGGATTCAATATAGAGACAATTCAACATTTTAGTGACAATTATATAATACATTTATAATACTAAAATAATTTAAACTTGTCAAGAACAAGTACTTCATGCCGCTTAGTGACTATCAGTCATCTCGTAGCATGTCGCTGTGTCAATATTTAGTTTCATCCATCGTGGAAATAAAATGTCCGCCGTTTTTATCATGAAATAATCTCGTGCTCGTTTAGCACAATCAAAGTGGTTTTTCGAAACAGTGGATAGTCATAGACAGAGGCTTATTCAAAATTTCTTTCTTTTATTTTCTAGCAAAAATATTGAAACTTGACCTTTTGTAATTTTAAAAATACGCGCTAAAATCAAGTTAGAAAGTTCACAGAATTAGACAGGCGCGGAACAAGGATCTCAAAACAGTGGGTTTCGGGAACCACCCTAGACATTAGAACTAAATAAAAAAAAAATAAAAAAACAAGGACTATAAACCCCCAAAAAGTGCGTGTAGTTTGGAATTTTATTATCCTTCTAATAATTTGGACACTCACGTATATGGCAAGTAGGTGTACTCGAATTACTGTCTGGTTGTACTAACATCCTGCTTGTTGCGCCACTGGAATCTAAGTTTTTCTACATGAATGTTTATCAAATTCCATCATCCTTAATAGAAAAATAAAATTTACGGTTTTAATATAATTCAGTCTGAGGCTGGCGTCCTATTATTGCGTTTTGCGTTGCGTTGTGTCATAATGAGAGAGAAAAAGACAGAAGTGTATATTTGTCTCTTTCTCTCTCATTATGACGCAACACAAAATGCAATCATGGGACCCCATTCTGAGAATGATACGCGCCTTCGAACTATTATGCACACTAGAATTTATAGGCGTGACTTTTTGTAAATCAATATGGTCCATTCCATACAAAATTTACAATAAAAAATTTATTTCGCGCGAAATATTTTATTTTGTGTTTTTTGATCGAAAATATTGCACAAGTATTTTTTTATATCGACATGATCTTTAAAATTTCGGAGTAGTGAATTTTCAAAGTTTTCGTGATCGAAAAATCTACCTTTAAATATTTGCGTATACGACAAAAAGAATTCTATTAAAAAAATAAGTGGCTATAGTAAAATTTAGGATTTTCTCTTAGCTTTTCAATACAAGAAATTCATTAGACCAATTATTTATAAAAATATGGCCGATTTTGATAAACAAATCATTTTTGTAACTTTGGAACTAATTTTTTTTATTTTTTTTATTGAAAAATGTACTTCAGACACTTTAGTCACTACTCCCAAAATTTGGGAACGGACCGTTAAAAATTGAGTCTATAATAAATTTTTGAATATCAGCTATCGTGCTCGATGTTTGTTTACCCGGCCGAATCAGGCGATTGCTTGTAGTCCGAGCGCGAGAGCTAAAGTTCAAAAATGTATTACAGACACAATTTTCAACGGTCTATTCCCAAATTATGGGAATGGACCATATTTTTATAAACAATTGGTCTAATGAATTTCTTGTAATGCTTATTGAAAAGCTGAGAGAAAATCCTAAATTTTACTACAGCCACTTATTTTTTTAATAGAATTCTTTTTGTCGTATACGCAAATATTTAAAGGTAGATTTTTCGAGCGCGAAAACTTTGAAAATTCACAACTCCGAAATTTTAAAGATCATGTCGAAATAAAAAAATACGTGTACAATATTTTCGACCAAAAAACACAAAAAAAAAATATTTCGCACGAATTAAATTTTTTATTGTAAATTTTGTATGGAATGGCCTATATGCAAAACACGGAGTAAAATTTAAAGAATCCTAACCTAGAAATCTAGATTGCTCGAAAATTGGGATATTTATGAAAATTCAAGTTTGTACTTACGTAATCTTCTTCATCAGATATTTTTGAAGTTATCACTCTCACTTTAACACTTTAAAAATAGTTTGATGAATTTTTCAGAAACACAATAAGACATGATAAATATTTCTGAAAAGCATGGTCGTGGCAGAATCAGCATTGACTTGTCGTCAGCACTAGGTTAAACTCGATAAATGAGTGTATATCAATTTACACAGAAGTCAAAGTCTTTTGCTTAAGCCACTGCTCTCAAATGGTGCTCTCTGCGCCCGCATTATTTTTGCTTATCACTGGAGAATTTCTCCCGTTGTTTAAAATTTTAAGCGCTCAATTCAAAATCAAATGAATTTAATTCGATTTTGAATCGCGCGCCAGATTACAGCTAAATGCAGAATTTCTCCAATGGGAAACCAATACACGCTGCACGCCTATGGTGACCCATTTGAGAGCACTGGCCTGAGCTACTCACAATCAGCGCGGCTACTTCATGTAATTTAGGACAAAAGGCTCACTGGTCGCAATTTTTCGCATTTGGCGCATGATTAAAATGTGATAATAAATAAGATTGTCGTATTTAAAATAATTACTCATTATAAATTGCACAAAAATATTCCTAATTTAATAAATTTATATGTAAGACGTAGACATTTTTTTTATTTTAATTAGTTGAGACTAAGGGCAATGGAGTTACAAGGCACTTTCTGTGCATTTGCACAGAAATTCTATCCGACCGTATTTGAGGAGCAAATCGGATCAAAGTGAAATTTCCTTGGGCCTCAAATAACTCTAATGTTGCACGAGTATGCGTAATGGCTTAGTTTTTTGAAAAAAGAGGTGAAATATTTTTAATAAATATTTTTAATATAAGTGACAGAAGACCTACCTGTCTTAGAAAATCCTCTTTTTACATTCTCATCAGAGAGAATGTATTAGATTTGTGTAAAATTGGACCCCCCCCCCAGTTTTCATCAAATGTCCACGTTTTGGGACCCCCTGAACCCGAAAAACATGTTTTTACGAATGTGTCTATCTGTCTGCCTGTGTATCTGTAGATTTTTAGTCTTTGAGCACGATAACTTTCGAAAGAATTGACCGATTGGATTGTTCTTTGGTATACTCTTTTAGTGTCCTAAAATGAAGGTCAAATTCGTTGGCCAGCCATTTTGGATAAAAATTTAAAATGTTGAGGCATTTTGAAAATTTTAAAAACCACTTTTTTTAAATTTAAAAATTCAAATGACGGATGTTCGAAGTACTCAAAAAGACGAACAATTTTTCTTAATTACTTTTTTGGATAAAAAAAAATTAAAAGACTTATAATATTTTGAAAGTCCAAAAAAATGAAATAAAACTTGAATTAGAAGCCAAACAACGTACAATATGAAAAAAAGTCTAAAGATGAAAAATGTTTCTTTTTGGACACTATAGGATAGGCATAATAACTTTTTGAATTTCCTTAAAAAATCTAAAATTCAACTTTTGAGCCAAATAACGCGAGATACAGAGAAAATGATAAGAAACATAATTATTGACCTTAAAAAGATCTACAAGTTCCCATTGAATCTTTTTTCAACAGGATGAGTATAGTTTTCGTTTTAATCCGCGAGTGCCCTGATGAGAAATGTGCTCCTTAAGGTCGATAGAACCTTAAGTAAATTAGTTTTCGTTTGCATTCCATTCAATTTTGTAGTAATTTAAAAACAAATAGGTGCAAACGTCGCGACGCTCGCAAGCGCCCGAAGGGCACAGGCGTTGCGAAACGCACAACACGGAGCGCGAAGCGCGACGTGTGCATAAGAATGTGCCCGCGTAAGCGGGCAGATTTTTTAGAATTATTCGCACTCGATTTGCACTTGCGATTTTTTTACATGATTTTATTGCCACGAGTATCTTTACTTGTCACTTTATATCACTCAACAACGCGAGAAACAGTGAAAATTGCGAAAAAATACAATTATGAATTTGAAACAACGAGAGGACGCGTCAGGAACTTATTTTGCGTGGACTGTAAGTTAGTACCAT
The DNA here is from genome assembly GCA_900474275.1 of Synergus japonicus. NCBI lineage: Eukaryota > Metazoa > Arthropoda > Insecta > Hymenoptera > Cynipidae > Synergus > Synergus japonicus. Next base: position 30,900 of record UCOH01010090.1, read on the forward strand.
GTTATCTGCTACTTGCCGCACTACGTCACTACGCATCCTACGCATCAACTCAATTATCGGTAAAACAGGCATGGCTGGAATTTCTAGCATGAATAGAAATCTAAGTATTTTATTTTTCAGTTATTTTTGTTTGTTTCTAAACAAAGTGAACCTGAATAATTATAAAAAAAATAGCTTGGATGATATAAGTGCATTTTATATGAAATGAGTGAATTTTTTACGCCACATTATAAGAAAAAGGAAGCAAAGCATGAAATTAATGAAGCTTGTTTTACCAATAATTAAGTTGATGCATAGTGACGTATTCTGCCAAGTAGCAGACGACATGGTACTAACTTACAGTTCACGCAAAATAAGTTCCTCACGCGTCCTCTTGTTGTTGCGGATTAATAATTGTATTCTTTCACAATTTTCACTGTTTCTGCCATTGTAGAGTGATATAAAGTGACAAGTAAAGATACTCGTGGCAATAAAATCATGTAAAAAAATCGCAAGTGCAAATCGAGTGTGGATAATTCCTAAAAAGAGGATTTTCTAAGACAGGTAAGTCTTCTGTCACTTATGTTAAAAATGTTTTCGCCCTTTTTTCAAAAAACTAAGCCAATACGCATACTCCAGCCACATTAGAGTTTTTTGAGACCCAAATAAATTTCATTGATGTGCAAATGCACGGCAAAATTGCGACGTTGACAGATAGTGCCTTGTAAGTCCATCGCCCTTAATCCGAAAAAGGTTTTATGGGATATGTGGCGAAAACTTACCAAATATTTGGGGTCCTAAGTAGTTCTGGGTCCTATAAAAATGAAATTCTTTTCCAGCTTTGATGAGAAAGTGAATATTTTGTCAGAAAATTTACTTTTTCTGGAACGGATCAAATGCAGACATAACAGACGAGTCCTGACACTAAGTGTCAGACGTATTCAATTATATCCATCATTTTGAGGTACAATACCGACACTAATAAAAGAACCGTCCAACAGTCGAATTTTGAATTTCATATTCTTTGAAATTCCAACACAAAATTCGCGATTCACTTCGAAACAAGACTGTAATTTGTGTTCTAAATCTCCAAAACATGAGTATGAAAGGTTGATATGAAAGAGAAGGACAATAATTAGAACGCGCCGTAAATATACGCAGAGCAGCAGCGGACACTTTTGTGTTGGAATTTCAAAGAATATCAAACTCAAAATTCGACTGATTGACGGTTTTTTTTTATTAGTGTCGGTGTTGTGCCTCAAAATTATGAATATAAGTGAGTGCGTCTGACACTTAGTGTCAGGACTCATCTGCTATGAATTTCATTTTTATAGGACCCAGGACTACTCAGGACCCAAAATATTTGGTAAATTTTTATAATAAATATATGTAGAATTGTTGGATTAATCGTTATTTTGGTTATAAATATCGAGAACAGATCGAGAAACGCAAAACAACGTAAGCATCTCGAACACGCCGAACGTGCATTTGACGCGCGTTTGAAGCAAATAACCTTGAAAATTGAACTGAAGGTCAACATTGATGGTACAGTTAAATAGCCCTCTCGATCCTTGTCAACTTTTATCTAAACCATTTTTTCATAAATAAAGTATTTTAGAAGATACTTATAGATTAAAATCGATCACCCTGTATTTTAGATCTAAGTAATCTAAACGCGTTTTTCTCGAAAGAACGTTTTTCGACCTGGCGTGCATGATTCAGAAAAAACTATTGGACCGATTGGGCTGAAATTTGGATATGTTATTCTACACATATGTCGTTATGGCATGAACCAAAATCATAATTAATGATTAATATTTAACCCATTTTTAAAACAATTTACGGTTAACGGTGTTGGAGCATTTTCAATCCATTAAAAATTTATGTAGACTTACTCAAATCCGCCATTTTATCCACATCTTAGTACAGGTCTAGTATGCGATTTATAAAACTTATTTTTTACACAATTTTCGTAAGTGCTCTGGCTTTTCAGTAAATAGAGAAATTCGCAAAATATTTCTGAGTGAGTGAAGCACCCTTGGAGTGAAGTTTTGTGCCTTTTTTGCTTGGACAGGGACTTGGCAAAATGTAAGTACTGCTCACCCGTACCCCTCAACACCATGTATTGCTAAGATGTGGATACAATGACGGATTTTAAGGCATTCCACAGATTTTGTTATTTTTCTGTGTTTGTTTACATTTTTTCGTGAAATGCTGTAACAGGTTTAAGAAAAGGTAAAAAAATTTCAAGTCGACCATTTTGTATTTATTTTTTTTCGGATTTCAATTATTTTGGTTCATGCGATAGCGACATATGTGTAGAATAACATATCCAAATTTCAGCCCGATCGGTCCAATAGTTTTTTTCTGAATCATGCACGCCAATTTTTAAGATGGGTAACTTCCGGCAGCCATATCAGTCAGATTTATTATTAAAAAAAAAAATTTGCAATAGTTTTTTATATCTATAATCATGTGTGAAAAGTTAGGATCTGTAATATAAATTTTAATTTGATAAAAAAATTGTTAAAAAAAAAGGTGAAACTTCGGTACTAACCCCTTAAATCGAAGTTTCTACCACTGATTAATAAAATCATCAATTTTAACATGCAATCATAAGTGCAAAATTTTACAAATTTTTTTTTATTTCTCTTGATCAGTTTTTGTGGTGTTACTGATAGCTGATACGGATTAGCCCAGATTCATGTGGATCGGAATTTTTAGATTGATATTGGATTGCTTCGGATTGATTCTGGTAGTAATATATAGGCTGAATTCAGATTCATTCGGATAGCCATCTTTAAACATACTTCGGATTGGCATTGATTCATCGGGATAAGAACTTTCATATAAATTTCGGATTGGTACAGATTTATTCTGATGAATTCGGATTTGATTTCTATTTTTTCCACGGATACTCTCGGAAAGAAACTGATTCGCTCTGATACATTTCCCGGAAATGAATGTGTTCATCTTTAAAAATAAATTATTTGTTTTTTTTCAATAAGTAATATTTGAAATTATTATATTTGTAATAAAACTGATTTTTTAAATATAAATAATATTTGATTTATTTAAATAAATGTGTTTATTAATATGTGTATTATCCTATTATAAAAAAGTCATGTCATCAAATCTCGAATTGAACAAAGTCAAATATCAAAAAGTCTCGAATTTGTCTGGAAAAGTATCGTAATAAGAAAAAAAGCATTGAGCATATTAAATGTAGGAAAGAACATGGAACATAGAAACGGTAGTGCACCGACGGCCGCGTAACGGCCGGCAGTGGCACTAGTGCATATAAAAGTTCGAGTTACGCGTAACCGTACAATCCTGAGGGTGGAATTCCATGCAGGCACCCTGATAGAGAATTCTATAAACTTTAATTCGAGTACAGACCATGAATGTAATGGCGCCTTCACACCGTTTGTACTTCGGTCGACGACCAAAGAAAATAGATAAGAATAACAGAGATGGAGAATGGAAAATTGAACAAAAAGAACTCTCTATCTCTTTCACTCTCATGTGCGCTATTCGGTCTCATAAATTCTGACGGGTAGTGTATATTTCCCAAATTTACTCCTAAATAAATAAATAACATACATCTCTAGAAGAGCGGATGATAGGCGGATAGATGAGTGATAGACTTAGAGGTTAGATTAGAAATGAGGCGATTAAACGATTGAAAAAGATAGAGTTTGATAAACATAAGGGATAGATTGGAATAGAGTGAGATTGGATGAGTGATATTGGTTTTTCCAAGATAACTCCTAATCCTTCGTTAGCTCAATGGATTAAGCGGTGGACTGCGAACTCGATGCGCGCGGATCGCGTCTCTATAGATGCAGATTTTTAAGTGTTATATGCGTTAGAGGTAAATTCCCTCCCTACACTGAGAAAAAAATACTTTTGAATCAATGAAATATTGGTTTGAAGCATCAAACGGTGCTTTCGTGCTCGGGCAAATGCATAATCTATTATTTCAAAAGCATATGCTATCAATTCTTATGCTAATGCTTCAACCGAATTTATTGTTGAAGCGTTGAAGAAAATATTGTTTCAAATAAGATACTATCAAAACCGGAAATATATTTATCCGATACAACATGTTATTTTATAAATTCAATAATTTATACTAACATTTTTACAGTATTTTAATTGTGTTGATTGTCTAATTGAATGATAGAATGGCAGAATTTGTTTGCTTCAATAGAAAAGGTAGTTAATGTTATGACATATTTCATTTAATCAATGTTATATCCTATTAATTTAATAACGTAACGTTATTGAATAAAAGTTTGATACCACGAATTCAATAATAAACTATTTGATTTTAAAGCATGATACTTCTGTTTTCAAAGTATGAAGTATGCAATCTTTAGTACGATGCTTTGAAGTAAAAGTCTCTATTTTTAAATTAAATGAAAGTAACGTATTGAACTATATGGGTATTTTAAATGTTCAAAAAATCAAATATGAATATATAAACAAGAATTTGTTTATTCTATAACTAAACTCTTTTTCTTTCAGTTTTTTCTTTACACATGTATATATACCAATTTATCTTACGAAGTTATTCTTATATAACTAAGTACAATTTGATTGACCTTAAAAACCTAAATCTTAAAAACCGCACAATTGTTTTTACTTAATTATAAATATAACATTCTAAAAGTCGCTATCGCATTTGTCGCTCGCATTTTGTATGTCAGTTCAGGTTTTGAAGTTCCTTATATATCAAACAGTCAAAGTTTCACCGCTTGTGAGAGTTGTCAGCCAAGCTCCAAGCCGAATGCGACACTGGTGACTATTAAAGAAATTAAAATCAATTCCTTCCAAGGGTACGCGGGAAAATTTGAATTTAGAAATTTGGTTGATACTTAAATATAAAGTTTTGAATTGTCTTTTAAGTGTTGTTAAAGTTTTTGTGTTTGAAAATGTATATAATTATATATTTATGTTATACTATTTATTATACTACTCGAAATGAAATAAAAAATTAACTAGGGAATTTTATGAAGGTAATATGAAGTTTTGAACAATAGATGCTGCATAAAAACATTAAAATTATTTTTTTCGGCAAATAAATTAATTATTGGAATTAATTTTAAATTTAATAAACTTTTCTAATATTCTTATAG
>UCOH01010091.1:0-12498 GCA_900474275.1 Synergus japonicus
AAACATCGATGTGAGCAATAATATATGCCAAATTTTCTTTGTATTAAATTATTAAACAAGAATTCAGTTTGTTCAGAGGAAACAGTTTATATTAAAGCAAAACAAAACGCACTATGCTACACACCACCTACACACATTGAAGGTATAATTTAGGTGAAAATTAGTAGAATTACAAATTAAATTCATTTACTTACAGAGTTTTCTTTATTTTCTTTATCCATTTTTTAAATCAGGTACCTTCTTCTTTGAAAAATGATACACTTTAATAGTTTAACACTTATCATACATTTAACCTATACAATACATACGCTTTTGACATTTCATATTTTTCCGCTATATGACGCAATACGCATGCGCAATGGATGTGACATTTAGGAAAAGGAATTTGGTCGATATTGCGAAAGACTCTGGCACGGATTAGGATGATATTGTGAAGTTCGAGTGTATTTCAATTGAAGGTAACATATATGTATTTGAATTTCCCGCCACGAATTGGATGCGAATTTTCGACTCAAAATCAAGCATTTTCCCTTTATTAACAGTATCATTTGCTCTAAATAATATTAGAAACTATCTACATTTACTTTTGATGAAAGAAAGTTTGCTCAAGTAGTTTTTATTACAAAAAAATTGAATTCTACGTTTTTTCTCCATGCATTTTAATGCATTTCGGCCTCATGAACAGTCAGCGCCTCTGCTGACCACCAGTTAGCATTCATGACACTTTCAACTCAAAAATTCAGGGGACTGGTTCAGGCGTGTTTACATCCCGAAAAATTTTATTTTGCGTTACATAACTTTGGTCTCGTTATGTCTATTCTCCATGATGGACATGCAGTGGAGCTAATCTATTGTAGATAATGTATAGATCGCCTAAACATCAGAAATACTCACCTTTAAAAAAAGCACAACGCGCGGGAAATTCAAATAAATAAAAAGATTTAAAATTGGCCAAGGAATGGTACAAAACTCTTATACGAATAGATTCAATGTGAAATTAGACCTAAAAATTCTCGCTCTGTATCCTAATAAAAATAAAAATACACTGATCTCTACTAGGTTGGCCGCTGTTAAACTGGCCGTTTTCACACTTGACTGATTTTTCGTCTCCCCGAGTGTCCCGTGACAGCCATCACTGAGGTGCATCGCTCGAAGTAATCTCGAATAGTCAGTGCCATATTGCGCAGCTTACGTATAATGTACGTTTTTCGCTTAACGAATCTAAGGTGCCGAGTTCAGAGTCTATATACGTATGTACACTTCCAAGTGGATTTTAATTGCACTAGCCAATTGGTCGCCTACCTGCGAAACTAGCCGGCCCATTTACTAGAGACCGGTGTATATAAAATCCTGTTATGTATCTACCTAAAAACACATGTGTATACAAAATCAAATAAAGATACACAAATTCTATACATAGATCTTGCACGTTTTACGTGAATAGAGTTTCGAACGTTCAAATGAACGAAATATTTTTTTCAAATTATATTTTATACAGAAATATTGTGCCAACTAAAAATAACAATCAGGATTACAAGTTTATTTAATTCTTTATTATTTTCAATGTAAATTGATCAATATTTAAAAACTTTTTATAGTTACAAATACAATCAATACAAAAATTCGTTCATTTGAACGTTCAGAACTTTTCAATCATCACGTTTTCAAAAATGATATATTAATATAGACAAGTCTCTCTCTCTCTCAGTGACTGATTGTCACTGAGGGGCATGAACACTCAGCCATTGTCGTCATTTCAATGAAGGGGTTAGTATCAAAGAACATTTTTGAAAAATTGATTTTCTAAAAAGTGCAAATTCTTATAATAAATATATGTAGAACTGTTGGATTAATCGTTATTTTGGTCATAAATATCGAGAACAGAACGAAAAACGCAAAACAACGTAAGCATCTTGAACGCGCCGAACGTGCTCTCGTTTGAAGCAAATGACCTTGAAAATTGAACTCAAGGTCAAAATTGATGGTACAGTTAAATGGCCCTCTCTATCCTGGTCAACTTTTGTCTAAACCATTTTTTCGTAAATAAAGTATTTTAGAAGATACTTATAAATTAAAATGGATCACCCTGTATTTTAGATCAAAAACTAAACGCGTTTTTCTCGAAACGTTTTTCGCCCTGGCGTGCATGATTCAAAGAAAACTATTGGACCAATCGGGCTGAAATTTGGATATGTTATTCTAAACATGAGTCGTTATGGCATGAACCAGAATCATAATTATTAATTAATATTTAACCCTTTTTAAAAACAATTTAGGTTAAAAAATGGTGAAAAATTTTCAAGTCGGACATTTTGTATTTATTTTTTTTCGTATTTCAATTATTTTGATTCATACGACAGCGACCTATGTGTAGAATAACATATCCAAATTTCAGCCCGATCGGTCCAATAGTTTTTTCTGAATCATGCACGCCAGTTTTTAAAATGAGTAACTTCCGACAGCCTTACCAGTCAGATTTATTATTAAAAAAAAAAAAATTTTAATAGTGTTTTATATTTATAATCATGTGTGAAAAGTTAGGATCTGTAATACATATAGATTTTAATTTGATAAAAAAATTCTTTAAAAAAAAGGTGAAAACTTTGGTACTAACCCCTGAAGGCTGTACTGTGCTGACCTCGCTCGGCCATACGTAATTTGACGGGAATGATTTGAATTTCAATAGAAAAGATAATCTGCGATTTTAAAGATTAATTCGATTCTTGACAAGTTTAAATAATTTTAGTAATATAAATGTATTGTATAATTGTCACTAAAAGTAGTGATTCATTTTTCCTATCACATATACATATAGACAAGAGGTAGAAAGAGATAGAGAAGTGAAAATGGAAAGAGATCGAACAAACGTTGATTCAAAAGGAGATTAAAAGAGATACACGGGGATAGACCATAGACTTATATAGAGATAGATTGCAATAGAAGATAGGTGATTCAAGGAAATAAGCGTGGATGTAGATTAGTATGGAGATTGAAAAAGATAGATTGGGACAAGTGAGAGATAGAAGTGGATAAACATTCTTTATCCCTTTTTATCTTGAGGATTTTAAATCTTTTTAATTCCACCAGGAAGGTAAGATATTATAAAAAATACTTTATATAGAAAGCAAAAATTATTGCAGATGGCAAATTGGGTACGAAGGTCATTACCCCGCTCAGCAACAATTCGATCAGGGAGGATCCTTCGGTGGTTGCCATTATGGATTTGAAGGTGACAGTCAAGCGAGTGCACTAAGTGCAAGTTTCAACTTCGGACCTTTTGGCTTCAGTGTGGCCCAAGCTGGCACTCAAGGATAAGACGGGAATTTTTTTGAGTAAGGTCTAAATTCGAAAACTAACTGATAAAAATAATATCGCATAGTCATAGAAAATCTATTTCCTGTTGCTTTTACAGAAAGAAATTCAATTATTCATATACGGAGAAAAATCATCAATTCTGAGCACTAAGAAAAATTTATGCATTGAACAGTCGAAGCTTCACGTGTTGAGTACGTGAGTTTATTTATAGAATTGAGAAGCACTGTTAGAAAAAACTCTCTATGAAATTGAGTTAATAAATATGTCGCTAATATCCAAAAGACTTTATGTACGGAGCATTATTCATCAATCATCATGTGTACCACCCTGAAAATTGACTTTATCTAATCGTACTCAAACTTAGGTAAAGTGTAGTTATACTAGTTAGAATTTTAAAGGAAAACATTTTTTCTTGTTGAACAGGCTATTAATTGATTTAAATTCGGTATTATTAAATAAAGCCGGAAAGTACAAATAATATTGTAATTCTCAAATGTTAGAATCATTAAAACAATATTTTATCAATATTGAACAATCCATTTCTGTTAATAAATTTGCAATCGACACGGTTACGATGAAATCTTTAGTTTATATCGAGTCATAAACAAAAACACTATTTTGGTTTATGTCGAGTCACTCCGTGTCCGTGTCGCTTGCAAGGCATTTTCTAATTCGTTTGAGCAATAAATTCTTTGTTATTGTTGATAAATGCTACTTATTGACCTCTCTCAAATTCTAAAATAAGATAACAGTTTTTTAAGATTAGCCTATAATAAGTCATAGGTCTTCTCTTTCAGAGTATTGAAATAATAAGATTTATTTAAAGATAAAATTTAAATAAATAAGTAAAAAGTAAAGTGAAGAACCCTACCAAAACTGTTACAATTATTTTGAGGTGCTGGTAGTTAGTGAGATCGTGGTGATGTATTATATAGCCCATTTTTAATAAAAAAAACAATGTAAACTTTATTACTCGAACATAACCTATTAGTGTATTAATGTTTCAAGAATCTTTTATCGTGCATTCCCCGATTTTTGTCATACAATCCCGACCATTGGTTCCTTCAAATCGAGTCTTCATTTAACGTAGCGCGAATTACAACTGAAATAACTCAGGCCGATACCGTAATAGAATCTCTCATTCCCAAAGTTCTGGTCTGCATTAGAGATATTATATTTATCCATCCTCGAACTGAGAATCTTTCCACTCAAATAAAAAACCGAATTATATCCTCTTTCGTGATTGCCACTGAAACCGATCATCGTCAGATTCTCAAGGAAGAAGGTTTGATTCCCAGGAAGCCATCGTACATCCTAACTCAATTAAGGTGTCTTAACTCGAATCTGAGTGAGACTAGTTGCAGTGACGCTGTTCTCAAATCCGTCTTCCTCGATCAATTGCCTACTCACGTGAGAGCTATTTTGTCCGTCAGGAATTCACAGGATATGTAAGAGATGGCTCAAATGGCTGATAAAATCGTCGAAACTTACCAACATAACGCTTTTCAGGTTTCTCAAGTTGCATCGAGCCTCTCGCGGACTCCTTGTCGCGCTCGGCCCACTTATCAGAATCGCGCGTGCTCATTCAATTCCTTGCGAATAGAAACCCTCTCCTCTTCAGACGAAAAACTAATTAAGTCTGTTCGTACGCAGGCAGCCACAACAGGCAGTTTTTCTTCTTCTAAACGCCTCCATGTTCGAGACCGTGATTCTGGTTTAGTATTTTTACTTGTTACAAGTTCTGATAAAAGGGAAAGGTCCAACCAAACAATAAATTCTTATTTACGGCCGATAATATACTAGTGAAACTTTTTGAGAAAAGGGCACAAATATCGATTTAAAACTGAGTCGAAAATTCTCTTGGAAATTCTGCATCACTGCGATACCTAACCCTATTTTTTTAGCTGATTTTCCAGCACATTTTAAGCTCGTTCCAATTTTACACGATCTGAATTTCTAAAGCATGCAAACATATTCGGCATTAGCTCGATTTACTAATAAATATCGAAGATAATTCGATATTTTAGGATATTTTATCGGATTTTCTGGAGATGACGAATTCTGCTAAATCTTCCGCTAACTTTGAGGAACACAAGGAACATCTTTACATGGTTTTCCAACGATTGAAAAAGTACGGATTACTCTTAATCTCAGTAAGTGCCAATTTGGGAAGAGCAAACTTGAATTGTTAGGCTACACCATAAATGGCGAAGGCTCCACGTAAACTTTAAAAAAAGGTAAATTTTTAAATCATTTTTAATCATTTTGAAATTTCTCAATCCTCGTTCGATTGTCGAGTCATATAAGTCCTAGGGCTAGCCAACTTTTACCGAAAAAATTTATTGCATGCAACCGAAACTCAAGTTCCTCTGAATCAGTTCTTGCATGACACTCACAAAAGCTGAGACTCGTCTTCTCACAGGCGGAACAACAAGGCGGGCAGTATCATTACCATTTGTTTCACTTATGGGGAAAAACGATCTCTGTGAATTTTACAAAAAAAAAAAAAAATTGCACGTCTGCAATAGTCCATTACATGTGGCTACAATTGGATAATATCCTTCTGCAAAACAATATTCCTATATTTTGTAACGTGCCCTAGAAAACTAGGCACGGAACTGCGTCTCGATAATCCTTAAGCTTTTATTTTATTCTCTTTTATTTGAGGAACTCAAATTTATTTTTGCGCCAGTTATTTATCAAGGATAAATAACGATGAGTTCCAGCCACTAGCTCAGGTCACATCTCAAGGTCACGGGCAATCGATATTACGGAAATAATCAGAGACAACAATTTCTATTGAGAGACAATCAAATTTATATTAACAATTACGTAATCATGGTCCTGAATGAGGTAGTTTATAATACAATTGAAAATGTGTAGTTTGTAATATTCATTATTAAAGGTAATGTTAGAATGATGACTAATAATCATAAACGGGAAAGACTGTGTTTTAATTTAGACTGGAGAATCGAATTGAAGATTCGATTCTCATTATGAATGTATGTCTGATGGGCGCGTTACGTAACGCTACAACCGCACCAGAGATCGTTGTAGAATTTAAACTTGACGACCATAATTGATAAAAAATATACGAGAAAATCAAATAAGATCGATAAATGACAATGAACTATTATGTGTGATAAAACATTACATTATGAGCAATAGATCGTTATGAGCACTTCGAAATCACAAGAATAGAGAAAGAAAATGGCTAAGCTTGGCAAAGTAGCTCCAAAACTACGAATATCAACAAATGCTACTTTGCGGAACTTGCCGATAACAAAAATTCATACCTTAGCCATAGTTAGTATACAATTAATAATATCCTGTTTGAGCGACAATTATGTCCTCTGACAACAATTCAACTGATTAAATATTCACAGCGAAACAAATGTAAACTGAGCAATTCAACTTCCAGAAAGAGAGTGCAGAAGGAACATGAAGGCGGAAGTTCATTGACAGGTGGGCGGAAATCAACAGGTCGCCATCATGAAGATTCGGCTGATTCCGACCAATCACGATAATCATCGATGTCATGTGACTAGTGACGTAGTTGAATATTGTTCTGTCACTAGTCACCGATATAACTAGTCGGTTTTGCGCCCAACGCTCGCACTTGGAAATATTAAATGCGAATTCTTTGAATGGCTGAACCTTCATTAAAAGTGTTCTCGAGAACTCGTTCACAATGCTTGGGACGCATTGTGAACGCAATCTCACTCTTCAAGTTCCCAGAAGTGAGAATATAGAATTCGTTAGATACACAGGGCTCCGCACATCGTGATTGTCCCGGAGACGGTAGATTCTCTGCCCGAGATGTGGCGAACTCTAGCGTTCGGCGGGAGTACTGACGGAATTCGAAATGAACGTCCTTCCTTCCTTCTAGTTAAATTCCATTATCCTTAAATCGTCCTTATTTTCATCAGTTTACAAAATAGCTCGAGGTGTACATAAAAGAAAAATAACAATCTAAGACAATTAGATTGAGTTATAAATTTCGAGAGTGCTCCGAAAGTTCGTGGTTTGGCTCTCTTTCTGGTCGCTAATATTCATAAGCACGTGAGTCAAAATAACTATTGTCTCCGGTGCCAGCTAATTATATCTTTTGACGTTACAGATAAAATCTGCAACGTCACAATTTGTAAGTGGAAACAATTATTGTACATAATTATATGAAACTGATTACAGTTCCATGTTTCTCAGATATCAGAACTTATATAATAGTACGTAGAAAAGAATTTTTCCAGTTATTTAGAGTAGAGTGGGGCAAAATGGCTATTTTTCACTATTGAGTCCTGTAAGACTCACAAATGAAAACTATGTCAAGTTGTCTAAACTTTTGTACTCATTCAATGAGCACTTTGCTTCCTGTAAGCAAATATGATTCAGCATTAAATATTGATTATTTCTGAAGTTATATTTAAAAAATTCATTTTCGAAAATTACAATAAAGCATAACTTTCTTATTTTTCAATGAAATGCATTAATCTTATAGGTGTAATGCCGCTATGCCAAGACGCAAAAACAATGCAAGGAAAGGAACCCGATCTACTGGTGGATCCAGAAAATTGCGGAATTACGCAAAAGATATTTGGCTGCTCGAAGAAGAGCTACAAGAAAGAGAACCAATTAAATCTTGGAGGTCGAGTATAAGATCGCCAAGAAAACCCTAAGAGTGGCCATTAGATTCAGTACACGGAGATACTGGCTCGAGCTATGTTGGGAGTTGGAAAACGATCCGTGGGGACTACCCTACCGTATAGCACTGTTCCTAACGTACGAAGGCAGGAAAGAAAGACCGGCAAAAGATGGAACTGGTACACAGAGAGAAAATTTTAGCAAAGGAGAACTGCAAAAGGCAAGCAAAGGGCTTCAAGTAGGGATGTTGCCCGGTCTTGATGGGATCCCAAACGAAGTCCTCAAAGGAGTAATAGAAATATGGCCAGAACTATTTAATACTTCTGCGAAAAGGAGACAAACTGCTAAACGAGCCGACCTCTTACAGACCAATTTGCCTCATAGACACTATGGGGAAATTGCTCGAGAGACTGCTACTGCAAAGACTGGAAATCTATATTGAAAGCAGAGGCGGTCTATCACCTAGGCAATGTGGTTTCCGCAAAGGAAACCATAGCAAAGGATACCATAGCGGATGTAGTGGATACTGCGAAAAAGGTTAAATGGAGAAACTCAAAAATAAAAGGTTTCAGCGCTGTTATTCTGCTCGATGGCCGAAATGCCTTTAATTCTATAAGGTGGAACGTAATCATGAAGTCACTAGAGAAGAAGAAATCACCAGAGTATCTAATGAAGACGCTTGACAGTTACCGAAACGATAGGAGACTGGTATGTGACACAGAAAATGGTTGACGGGATTTCAAGGTGACAGCGGGAGTTCCACAAGGATCAGTGGTCGGGCCGTTCGTGTGGAACGTGACGTACGATGACTTCTTGGAAATAGACGTACAAGAGGGAACAACCCTAATGGGATTTGCAGATGACGTAGCAGCCGTGATAACAGCTGAAACTGCAGGAGAGCTAGAAATAAAAGCAAACGATAACCTAAATAGGGCCAACTTGTGTTCGCAAGAAAATGGTCTAAATCTGGCTGTACATAAAACCGAAGCGATCCTGATCAAGGACAGGAGATCCTTTGTGCTGTCACAACTAGAGTTGGAGGGACAAAGAATAAAATGGAGCAGGTTCGTCACGCATCTTGGTGTCCAATTAGATAGTAGTTTACGCTATGAAGACCATGTAAACCAGATTGTGAGGAAAACCGCTTGTACAGTCGCGGCATTGAGTCGGCTGATGCCGAACATCGGAGGTCCCCGGAAGATGAAGAGAAGACTGTTAAATACCGTGGGACATTCTAAGATCCTCTACGCAGCGCCAATAGGGGCAGGAGCCATGTAGAGAAAATGGACGAGACAGAAACTTGCCTCCCTACAGAGGAAAAGCGTACTGAGAATTACCGCTGCGTACAAGGTGATATCAGAGAAGGCGGTCCTAGTGCTGGCTAGCAATCGACAATAGATCTCTTAGTACTAGAAAGACGAAAGAAAGTAGGAACTTGATGAAAGAAGTAGGAACAAGCCCTGAGGCCATAGAGAAGAAAACGGAGATTAAAAACAGGGCACATGAAAGATTCCGCGAAAGGTGGCAATCTAGGTGGGATTCCGAAAAACAGGCAGTTGGACCCACACGCTTATTCCGAAACTAAGATTGTGGCTGGATAGGACTCACGGACGTTGAACGGAAAGTTCAACGCGTACCTCAAGCGCTTTAAGAAGCTAAAGAACGCACAGTGCACGCACTGTACGAATGAATTCGACGATTCTCGACACACTCTTTTTGAGTGCACTGCATGGGCTTCGAGTAGGAAAATCCTGGAGTCTCAGATTGGAGTTCCGTTCAGGGAAGGAAGTATGGTCCCAGAGATACTGAAGAGCGAAAAAGGGTGGTAGGCGGTGGAAAACTTCGTCACAAAAGTTTTGAAAAGGAAGGAGGAAACCGAAAGGACCCGAAACAGAACGAAATGAAGGTAGAGGCAGGATGGAAGAAAGGGAGGAAACTCGTGGGTGGCGACCATAAATGGACACTACCCTGAAGTAATGCGAAAGCGGTTCCAGGGTAGTGATGCGGAGAGCAAGGAGGTGTTTTTTAGTGGGTTAGAGTCCCACACTATCATACATACATAAGAAAGTCTAAGGTCCCTGTACAAATTGCTTGACAGAGGAGGATACTGCGCCATAATAACGGTTGATGTGAAGAATGCATTCAACACCGCAAGTTGGGAATATATTTACCAATCGCTGACTGAGGAGAAGAAGATGCCCCAGTATGTTCTTAGGATCATGAGCAGCTATTTAAAGAACAAGAAGTTGGATATACCAACGGAAAAGGGCAGAATTGTGGTCGACCTCTCGGCAGGAGTACCGCAAGGATCCGTAAAGGGTCCCTTCTTGTGGATCTATATGTACGACGGGATACTAAGGCTAAAGTTACCAAATGGAGCATCGCTGATCGGATTCGCCGATGACCTGGTATTAGTCGTGGTAGCGGAAACAACAGAGTTGGCGGAGTTGATAGCTAATGAAGCCTTAGAGCTGATAGCCTACTAGCTGGCAAGTAGGTTTCTGCAACTCACAATTCGCAAATGCGAAGCAATATTGGTAACGAGGTGGAGGAAATTCGAGCCTCCCGTGTTTCGGATAAACGGCGAAGTGATCCCTTTGAAGAGATGTATGGCTGGACGACAAATGATCTTTCCAGCACCACGTAAAGGTAGCAGCAACGAAAGCGTCAGTGGCCTGTACGTCCCTAATGTGTTTTATGCCCAATATAGGAGGGCCCTGTACGGAGCACCAACGTGGGCAGAACATGTTGCGTCATACATAGTGGACAAACACATGGGAGCAGTGCAGCGCAAAATGAATCTGCGGATGATTAGTGAATGGCGGACGATGTCTGGAGAGGCGGCTAGCGTGCTAGCAAGGATTCCCCCAATCAGGTTGTTAGCCCTGGAAAGAAAAGAAGTATGGGACGTCAAGGAGGAGCACCGGAAGTTGCAAGGTAATACAAGCGAAGAGCAGAAGAAGAACATTTGAGCAACTGCACAAGGGACGTTGCTAATGTCATGGCAAGACAGATGGGATTCGTCAAGCAAAAGTCGCTCGACTTATGCGCTCATACCGAGAATAGAGGAATGGGTTCTGCGTGAGCACGTGGAGATGGAATACCGCCTCACGCAGGCACTTAGTGGACATAGGTGTTTCGGCACCTATTTGCTCAAAAGGAGGCACAGACTTAATAGCAACTGCCGCTTCTGTGGCGAAGAGAAAGACGATGCGAAACACACACTGTTCGCGTGCCTAGCGCACAAGCAGGAGAGAAGAGAGTTAGCCGCGGAAGTTGGGTTGCCATTGATCAAAAACAACCTAATAGCGACCATGCTTTCGACAGAGCAAAATTGGGAAAAAATTGCCACCTTTATCAGGGAAGCTATAAAAGCCAAAGAAGAAAAAATGAGAAAAGAAAGAAGAAATGACTGAAGAGAGATCAAGACTGATAGGCTAAGGAATGCAGCATCCGAAGAGGAATCCTTTGGGATTGGAAAAGGCCCCACCAAAGTTATACTGAAAAGGAGTGTCGATGGGTGCTTAAAGTCGCAAGGGCTAGTCAATGAGGAGGGGTTTTAGAGGGTTGGAATCTCCACTCCCCGCGGGTTCACTCCCCGTGGAAGACTTATGGAAAATTTCACCTCCTCAGCCCGGAAAAAAAACATACATACATTCATACGTACTAGGGTGGTGCTGATTTACCAAATGCATTGAATATCGGCTCCTGTCCCGGGAATCGTTTATTTGTACCATAAAACTATGAAAGCAGGTGCGAAATCGGATTTAAAAAGCGTTTAACACGTTTCACTTTGCAAAAAACGCTTTTTTCGAATTTTTTCAAATTTTTCATACTCCTAAGCTGTCCCTTCTTGGTCTATGCTTTCTAGAGATCCCTAATCTATTGAGATCGTTTACGTGGATGATAACAGTGTGTCCAGTAGTGGTTTAGAGGTGAAAAAAATTTGTTGATATCAATAGAGCTCTTTTATTCATTAAAAAAATTCACGAAAACGTACTTTTTTTTGCGTTTTTTCGAGTTTATTAATCGATTTTCAATATTTAAACCCCAAGTTTTTTTCTACTGTTACGAACCAATAATTCCCTAAATGAAAAAGGGGTGTCAATTAAACAAATAGGAAAGCTAGGCTGGTCGGAGAGTTACAGAAAAGAAGAAATAGAAGATCTATTTCTTTTATTATTTTGCGGGATAAGATTACTCTATTCCTCATCCGAGGATTAAAATCTGATATCAAATGGGAGGTTAAATAAATAAATAAGTTGTTATATTTGCAATTTAAATTAATATATATATATATTCTGAAAACCCCCGAATTCAATTAACAATTGTTTCCTTTGTTTACATGAGATGGTTTAGATCATATATAAAATTATAATTGAAAAAAGAGAAGTACAAAAATTAGGAACGATAGATTTACTTTACCTTCCTGTCGTTCGCTTATTATCTACCATCAGGGATGAAGCGGAGCTACAATCGATGATCCGTTTCTTCCCCAGTGGGCATTATTTATTTATTCAGGCGTTGTTTAGGATTTTAAAC
>UCOH01010096.1:0-15502 GCA_900474275.1 Synergus japonicus
TATATATATATATATATATATATAATTATATTTTTATATAGATAGGTGTTTCACCAATACAGTCATGTTGATAGTCTTTATAGTTGATGGACCACCGAGTCCGAGTAGCAAATTAAATGATGGGTTGTGGATACCAGGAAGGGGAATCCAAGGAGTCTGAGAAACGCGAACAAAAGATTTCAGTGACAATGAACTTAGTAATGGGCTCATCGCGCTCTAAGGTTTGAGTTAGCGGTCTATTTCATCCTTTCCCAGCAGTCGTAACACAAGTAGCATTGTTGGACCGGAGGAAACCTCGTAAGGAATTCTTCTTTAAATATTTCTAACGATCTGTCATAAAAAAGATTATTGTGACTAGTTAGAAAAAGTGATAAAACGATGGGACTTTTATAGTCAACACATCAATTCTGAAGAATCAATTTTATTGTAAAATTACTGGCAATATTATACACGCGCTACAGCGCACAAAACACATTGCATATGGATGACAATTAATGATTATATTCATATACAAAAACAAGATTTTACAAGATTTCATCAGAATTTCAAGTCAAATCACGGACTTTATAAGATTTTATGAGCTGTTATGGGGATTTAAGGACTGTTCCATGTTTTATCAAACTTTAAAAAATATTAAATATCATTTTCAATGAAGACGGCTTGTTAAAAATACCAATTTTCAAAATTCTGTATTTAATATTTTTTCGCATAAAAAGCACAGGCCTACAAAAAAAAAGTCATCTGAACTTTTGATGGGACAGGCTTATTTTTATGTATTTTTCGACGCTGAATCCGAATGTACAATAAAATTAGAGGGTTTCCTGGATCGTTTCCGAGATAACCGCAAAAAACATGGATTTTCATGGTTTCTTTTATAGTTTTTTGAAATTTAATAAAAAACGACCAAAAAAATTGTTAATTTGGATCCAGATTCGAATTCTCTTTTTTTGCTCCAAGATCGCTTTTTTGATCGCTGTTAATTGTTTCCTATGTATTTTTATTCGTAGACATTGAATCTGGGTTCAAATCAACAATTTTGTTGGTCGTTTTTTACGAAACTTCAAAAAACCATAAAAAAACCATGACAAAACCATGTTTTTTGCATTTATCTCGGAAACCCAATGGGAAATTCACAACGGGCGCAGTACCGCGCCAGTACGGGCTGGTACTGGCGCGGTACTGACAGCCAGTACTGGTGCCTGTACTGGCATATATCTGGGATGATAACGATGTTCTGTACTAGGCTGCCAGTTCTGGCGCGGTACTGAAAGCCAGTATTGGCGTGGTACTGCCCTATACACCTATTCACAACCGGCGCAGTACTGCGTCAGTACTGGCCGGTATTGGTGAAAAAATAAAAATAAATGTCTTAAAAAACAATTATTAATTAAGAACACGGTTTATTCGTTTATGTATTATGGATATACTTATAAATAATTGGTATTTATAAATTTTAACGCACATATAACAAATAAAATTTCGCACGCAACGCGAAGGGAATCGAACGTAGGACCTACTGGACGCGAGTCCAGCTACCTAACCATTACCCTAACTCTCGAGATGATGGTAACACATTTTTTCCAGGGTACACTCAACCATACATAAATATTAAATTATCTCAAAATAATTTCATTAAAAAAGGCTGTTACATTCATAAATTACATTAATAATGTACATTTTTAGAAAACGTAAAACCGTAGTATTGATTGATAGAATATGATATTTTATTAGTAGAAAAAAAAATTTTTTACCAAAAAAAAAAAGGCACAACAAAATTATTCGGTTGGCTCAACAAAACAATGTATTCGGGCAGAAAAATAATATCATTTTTATTGTTTCAATAAAAAGGCTCAAAATGATTATTTTTTCTCATAAATTATTATTTGGCAATTCATGAATTTATTACAAATTCTTTTCGTATAAACTTGTACCGTGTTGATACTTGAAAGAAATCCCAAGTTGGATTGTAGCCAATACTTGATTCAGTACTAGATCAATACTGAACCAGTACTGTACCGGAATTATACCAGTACTGGTCCAATGCTTGGCTAACTGTGTTGGTTTTTCAGTACTGATCCAGTACTGCCCCCGTAACGTCAATGCAACACTTAGCTAGCCAACAAAGACGCAGTACTGGACCAGTACTGAAGAACCAGCACTGGTAGCCAAGTATTGGGCCAGTACTGGGTATAACTCTGGCACAGTACTGCGCCTTTACTGGCTAGCCAACTGTTGGATTGCCATTACAGGGGCAGTACTGCGCCCGTTGTTAATGCTGATGTAAGCCAGAAATTTCCGACTGGGTAACGATACAGGAAACCCCCTAATTTTATTGCACATTCGGATTCAACGTCGAAAAATACATAAAGATAAGCCTGTCCCATCAAAAGTTCAGATAACTTTTTTTTTGTGGGCCTGTAAAATTAATGCAAAATCGAACATTTTTTGTCCTCAAATAGTAAAAACCTTATCTCTTAAATGATAGTATACCCGATCTATAGAGAATCAGTAAAAGGTAAAGTAATCATCAGGTAAAGTCAGAAAATGAAAAAATATTAGGAACTCTGAGCAGATTTGTTAAAGAACAGTAATAAATTATATACTTTAATCGCAATTTAATTTTGTTTCTGAAATGCGATATAACTCATCCGATGAAAGATGGAGAGGGCAACTTTGTAGAGAAAGAGTAGCTCGATTATTTAGAATAATGGGATTATAATTGCCAGAATCAGTAGCGGAGGCGAAAGAATTATTGAAAAAGGGAGGATATGGGATTGAAAGTGAAAAGCCTGGAGGTGGAGAAGTTGAGAGAGGATGCTACCAAGCCAAGTAATTTGTAGATAGTAGCTACTGGCCTGTCAGGTGCCGATGGGGGGCCTATTCACAGCGGGATGCTCGCCTGACCTTAAGACATGCCTTATTGGCTTATTTCGATACCCCCTGTGTTTTCAACGACAGAGCAACCGGGTTATCTCTCAATGTTTTTGCCTTTTGCTTCCTTTTTTCAATGATTTCTCCAGATTTAAAGATAATGAGCATCCTACTACGTGTTATGCTCATCCTAATTTCAATATTTTCAACCAATCAAATTGATAAAGTATGTATTTTGAACATTTTTTCAGATGATATTTCTATATATTTGATACCTGATTTTATTATTATTATTATTATTATTATTATTATTATTATTATTATTATTATTATTATCATCATCATAATTAATACACTTGTTACATATCATCAGCTATTCATCTTTTGATTTCATTAAATTCTTTTAAATTCTTTTGTACTCCTTAGAATTTCTTTTAAAGTTTGCATTTCATATCCAAAATATTTTCTCTTTGTGAAGAATTTTTAAATTTATTTTATGGCCTTCTAGGACATTTTAACATAGAGAAGGAGTTATCTAAAGTTGATTTTTTATTAAGGAAAACTTTAAGTTTGAATTTGAATTCTTAATTTAAATTTTATTGACTGTTTCGAAGCGAACTTTTTTTTTCTTCTAGCCAAATTTTCTAGCATTTCGGTTTTTCTGGTTTAATTATGTTTTAATTCCTCACCAACTATTTCTCACTTATTTTTATTTAAAAAAAAAACTTCACCTTTCTTAATGACAGTAAGTACTAAGATGACTATTAATTATTAAATATATTTAAATTTCTGAAAATACACTGAAATTTTGTAAAATCTATTGGATCCATTCAAAGTCTTCAGAAATTCCTTAATATCCCACACAACTTCGTAAAATACCTTAGAATTACTTAAGATTCCATTAAATGTGGACAAATCCCTTGAAATTATTTAAAATCCTATGTTTCATGAAATCCCTTAAAATTCCTGACAATCACATGAAATCTCATAAATTTCTCATTCAATATCTTAAAATCCCATAAGATCTCTTCAAATTCTTAAAAATCCAATGAAATCTCGTAAATCCCTTAATTCTTTAAAATAACTTAATATCCTATGAAACATTGTAAAATCTCTGAAAATTACTAAAAATTCCATGCAATTTCGTAAAATACTTTAAAATTTCAATAAATTTCGTAAAGCCTTTTTAAATTCGTGAACACTTTTCCAGATTCTGTGAAAGCACATTATAGTACATTTCGATACTAGTGCGCGAATGTGATTTTAGCCTTGTGTGAACGTTTGCGTACGAACGAAGTGAGTGTGAAAAGGTCACACAAGGATAAAATAACTTTCTCGCACATGTATTGAACCGTATTTTTTGACACGACGTGTGCAAAGCTTGATTTAGCATACGCTTTTTTGACCCAGCGTGTGCGAAATCGAATTTCGCGCACGGTGTGTCAAAAAATCTCTTAAAATACCTTAAAATTCAATGAAATTTCGTAAAATGTCTAAAAGTTTCTGAAATTACTTAAAATTCCACAAAATATGTAGCCAAATTTCATAAAATTACTTTATAATCCTTTAAAATCGCATTAAAAAATTAAGGGATTTTAAAAGTATACAAAATAATTCAGAGATTTTGATTTTTGAAATATAAAAATTTGTAATTCCTAGTCTAATTTTAGGAATCTCAATGTAAAATCCTTTCAAATTCCTTAAAATTATTCAAAGTTCCATTAAATCTCATTTAATACTTCAAAGTTTCTAAAAATCCAATGAAATTTTGTGAAATCCCTTCAAATACATTAAAAGTTTTAAAAATCATTTAACATTCCAAAACGTATTTATCGATAAATCTTTAAAGATTTCTCAAAATCTCATGATCTCTTAAAAGTCCTTAAAACTATTTAATATCCCTTAAAATATTTGAAAATCCAATGAAAACTTTTTATTAGATTTTTATATTCTTTAATTTTCTTTAGATTCTATGAAACCCCAATAACTGGTAAAATCCCTTAAAATTTCTGAAAATCTGAATAAATTCCATAGAATATTCCTCTAATATTTCTAAAGTTTCAATAAGTTTTGTAAAATTCGTATTCTCTGTCTTAAGGGCATGTGTTACTTACCATATGAGCAAATTTTAAACCCGGGTTTTTTTCTACAATTTTTACATTTAAAAAAAAAGTGTTAGTCAACATCCGTTCGTGTTCTCTTTCTTGACGGATGTTGACTATAATTTTTTTGAAAATGTAAAAATTGTAGAAAAAAACCCGGGTTTAAAAACTTGCTCATATAGTAAGTAACACATTCCCTGAATAATCTTCTTGAAAACGAAAATAGTCTGAAGATTGTTTTCAAATTCGATAGATTCATATAATTCGCGCAGTTTCTAAACCAATCAGGTTTTCGACAACAATGTTTTCGATATATTGGTAACATCTCTTTTTTAAGATAGGATAAATAACTATTATTAGCATTTAATTGAATATGTAAAACTAAACGACACAAATATACATATATAAAGATGAACAAGAATTTATTAAAATTTAGAGAATGCACCACCTGCTTTGAAAAAATTGGTAATTAAAATCATGGATTCTGTTTAAAGAATGATAAAATCTCAACTGAATGTATCGATTCGGATGCTAATTAATGCAGCGGGCTTTTTTGTTCGCGGAGTCTCCTGGATTTCCGCTTAATGATGAAACCCGTCACGCGGAGGTAATAATTTCGTCTGCGCGCCGGATGGAAATTAATATTCATATGTTAATGTATAAAAATTTGCATTAGACTTGTTGACCACCGTTTCCAACAGTCGCATTATACAATGTGACATCCGCTTATTCACCGGAAGGGCAATCTCGTCATCGATGACTTATAGTCTTATAAGCGGTGAATTACAATTGATTTGAGTAAAACTTTTGAAATTCCGTTTACTCATTTAAATTTCGCTCATGGGATTTTTGAATATTTGCTATTCAGGTCGCTCAAATTACTCAAAGACGCTCAATTTGCAAGTTAACAGAAGTTCTACGTTCCCAATCTCAACGTCCCAAATACCAACAGTATTTTCAAATGCGTTTCATAATTTCTTACAACTTCAAGTCATTCAATAGCCCATTAGGTTTGCAAAAATAATTTATGCGAGATTTTCGTTATATTTCTCGTTACACAAATTCAAGAATTTCATGTGAGTGATTTCATGAGAGTTTATGGAGTTTTAAATTTCATTTTAAGAAATTTGGCAATATTTTGTGGCAATATTTTAAGTACTTGTAAAGGATTTTACAATATTTTATGAGATATTATGTAATTTTTAGGATTTTTGAAAGATGTAAGGGATCTGACGCATTTGATTTTCAGTAATTTTAAGAGATTTAATGAGATGTCATAGGATTTTGAGTAATTTTAAGGACTTTTAGGCATATTTAAGGGATTTTACCAAATTTCATTATATTTTTAGCTATCCAAAAGATTTCATAGAATTTTGAATAATTTAAAGGAACATAAAAGAACTTTGCGAAATTTATTGTGATTTTCCAAAATTTTATGGGTTTTCATGAGATTTTATGGAGTTTTAAATCATTTTAAAGAATTGGACTATATTTTGTGGGATTTTAAGTAATTTTAGGGGAATCGAAGGATTTTACAAAATTTTATTAAATTTTCAGGTGTCTAAAATATTTTCTAGAATTTTCAAGAATTTAAAAAAACATATAACAGCTTTAAGTAATTAAGTAAAATGCTTTAACAGCCGTTAAACGCATTTTAAGTAATTTCAAAAGATTATACAAAATTTCTTTTTGCGTATTTCTGAAATCCCTTAAAACATTTTAAAGTCCCTTGATTTGAAATTGTTTAGAATCTCTGAATCTTTTTAGCAAAAGGAGTGTAAGAACGAGAAACTAATGGCGCGTAGATTCCGCAGATTTTCGCCTATGTTAATGAAATTAAAGAATGTAAGCAATACACAAAAACTGAATATCATTTGTCTTTCACAAAATAGCCTAAAGCTTCACTTTATTGACAATTATAATGGCAGCAGAGATTGTACCATCAATTTTCCTTTGCCATCTTCGATTGAAAACACCGTCATTTGTTTCAATTAAAAAAAAAGCCCTAACTCAATTTCTCCTCTCCTCTCTCTCTCTCTCTCTCTCTCTCTCTCTCTCTCTCTCTCTCTCTATTCTTTTAACCCATTTATACAAAGTATTAGACTTGGAAGTCTCGTGACGGAGCGTCGATAAGTTAAATTTCGAATTATCCTTCCCCTTGGCATGCATTCTGCATATTAAAGCGGGCGCGAGGCGCCGATAAAATGTATAATCCCCATAAGGCGTAGAAGGCAGACAGGCGACGCGACAATTTCTCGGTGCATTAAGGGCAGAGCCTACATATTTTATAGGGATTTTTGCATATAATTTTACGGCGCGTTAGAGGGACATTTAAATACGGCAGCTGGATAAACAGTGACGTGCCCGTGTCGCTGAAATGATGAGGGTGCCAAATCCGAGTAGAAGAGACCCCCTGGGATGGAAAAAGAGAAAAGGAGACGATACATATATGCGTTTATGGTGGAAAGGGAATAGTCGTACGCGGGACCGTGTTTGCACAGCATGTGATACATGTGTCCATACACGGCAACTACAGACGTAGACGGTGCGGCGGGCTCGATCTGACAATTCACTTAAGGCTTAGTAGTCCCTA
This sequence comes from Synergus japonicus, assembly GCA_900474275.1. Taxonomy (NCBI): domain Eukaryota; kingdom Metazoa; phylum Arthropoda; class Insecta; order Hymenoptera; family Cynipidae; genus Synergus; species Synergus japonicus. The sequence goes on from UCOH01010096.1 coordinate 7,567, forward strand.
TATCTCACCGATCGCCTCTAATCTATGGCGCTAACTCGCCCTTAGATACTACTACTATACCTGGGATCGTTTATCCTATAACTGAGAATCAGTTGAAACTTAACAATTTTCTTGCATTATTATTAAAATTAACTTTCTCATTATTCAGGAAAGTGTTAAATACTAGCATCATCAGTCACTGATGATGTTAGATTTAACCCTTAATTGGTTCCATCTACATACATATACTACAATCTAATTTATGTACATACTTCCAATATCACTTTTTTTTGGGGCTTTTTTGGATTTACATTAAGGGATTAGCACCAAAGTTTTCACGTTTGTTTAAAGAATTTTTTTTTTTTTCAATTTAAATGTACAGATTTTAACTTTGGATGATGGAGTTCCGATTAGTGTAAATATTTGATTTTGTATAAACTCCGCCTATTTATATATTTTGCCATTTTCCTTTAACATTCCATCTCCCATTACATTTTATCATCCCCTTTGCCATTACCCTTTACCATTCCCCTTTGACATTCCCTTTGCCACTCCCTTTTCCATTCGCTTCGCCATTCACTTTACCATTCCTTTTGCCATTTCCCTTTGCCATTACTTTTGCTATTCCTTTTACCATTCCCTTTATCATTCCCTTTACAATTCCCGTTGCTATTTTCCTTAGCCATTTCCTTTGCCTTTGCCCTGTGTAAAGAGAATGGTAACAGGAATGGCAAAGTGAAATGGCAAAGGGAATGGTAAAATTAATGGCGAAGCGAATGGCAAAGAAAATGGTAAAGGGAGTGGTAAAACGTAATGGCAGATGGAATTCTAAAAGGATTGTTAATGGGAAATGGCAAAATTCATAAATTTTCATGAAAATTATTATTAAACTACATTAAGCATTGAAGAGTTTTTCACGTTGAAACGAAACATTTTGTAATCTTTGTATCATTGATTTTCTAGAAAATTATCATTCATAGAAAAGAATGTTTAAAACAAAAAGTGTGGTTTTCGTTGAGTCCTACAACTTTTACTTGAAATATTTTTCATAGTTTTCGTCATTAAATTCAAATTTGCGCCAATTTCACTATGATATTCGTAATTAGCGCATCAAAATAGATAAGTATGAGTAGCTCTAAATGATCGGAGGTAACCACTATTCGGATTTAAATTATTTTTTGCTTCCTCATAGAGGAAGCTTTATAATTTATATAATGGTGTCAAAATGCAGTTTCTCGAAAGATTTTTTTTTCAATATATTTTATTAAAAGTACTGAAAGGCAATATCTATCAGTGCCATCTTTACCTACATTATCGTCTATTTTTACTAGACATAGATGGGAAACAACAACCTGAAATCTGACCTGATGTCCGATTATGTTAAGAATGGAATTTATGTTTCATACAGATTATGACAAACAACGAAAAAAAAAAGTGGAAAGGTCATCACGACGTATGATGTTTGAAATTAGAGAAAAATTAAATGGCAAAATATTCGATAATCTTACATTTCCTGTATCTCTACGACTTGCAATAAACAATGGTTAATTCAGCATTTGCTAAAGTGTTGCTTGCTCTTAGTTGAGAGACGTTCCAAGTATACCCGAACAGGTCTCTTGCGCAGTACATGTGCGGGTGGAATCTTGCGTGACAGCAAGTACAAGCATAGAAATTAGACCTACAATTAGCTATAGGTTTACATGTAAAGTACCAATTGCCCCGTCTTGGATCACAAGTTCTCGACAACGTAAAGTACCTTTATTGTAATCTATGTGGCACGATTTAAACAAATCGACTTATTCGTTTATATCCCCCCTAAGTGTGTGCGTTAATCGCCTTAACTGTTTATAGCGTGGTTCGTATTTTCCACCTTCCATGTTCAGGGAAAAGATCGTTCAGCATAAATTGCAATTTAAGTATTTTAACTCCCCCTATTCAACGCGAGTATCTTAGCACGAACTTATTCTTTAGAATGATCAATAAATATTTTCATTCAATCCTGCATACACATACTAATACTAATTACACAAAGGTACTGTATATATGCCAAGAAGATGCCAAGTCACTTTTGCATGGGTAGAATGCATAAATTGTTGCAATTTGCCCTATTTTAAATAGGGTTCTGACAAGGCTCTGGTCGGCATTTCTATTTTCGATAAAAATATTTTTATTTTATTAAAAAAAATTTTAAGATTTTTTAATAATTGCAGTAAAGTTTAAGAAATTTTAAAGAATACTGGAATATTTTTTATTGACAAATTACTTGAATAACTTTGAAACTCTTTTGAATGTTTTGAAATTCCTTAAAATAACTTGAAATCTCTCGAAATTGCTTTAAACTACCTATAAAACCATTTAAAATCACTTGAAATCTCTTAAAGTCTTTTACAATATCTTATAATTTTTAAATCTTGTGAAAGGTCAGGAAAATCCTTACTATATAATTAATAACTCTTTTTTATAATAGGACTTTTGACTTTAGAATATTAAATAGTTTAATAATCATATATTGTGAATAATGAATCCGCATTATTATTATCTTTGAGGTATTAACCAGTTTCTCCTAAGTGGGGAATTTACTAGGGCATTTTTTGGTAAACGACAAGGCCCTGGCTAGTTTTCCTTAAGTAGGGCAATAGTATGCTAAAGCTTAACAAGCCTTATGTGGGCCTTGTCAGTTATCCTTATTAGGACCACATCAGAAGTAGCGAAAACTGACCAGGACCCTATCACAACCCCATCACTGCACGGGAGATAGAATGCAGAAACTAGTTATCCTTAATCGGTTTCCGTTTATAAAACCAATCATTAAAGTATGTATTGAACTTTAGAAACATTGTAATAAAATCTTCATTCAACATTCTAAAAGCAACACCATCCCCTAAACTTACGTGGAAATAGATGTATAGTTATACACGCAATGTTAGCACAAAGTCAAAGAAAGATCTTGCAACATCCCTGGGGAGGATCAACTGTACCCCGTATCCGGAACGCTTTCGAATGCTTGTCCTTCGCTTTGATTTATGTCCTTATAAATGACGTCACTCATCCACGTCCGGGGTTCATTCCTCCCCAATGTGTGCACAAAGGATCCGCCGTCATATTATCTGCGTCTAGCGTATATAAATGACCGAAATTGGGACTTATTGTGTTTGTCATCGCTGGAATATTTAATCTGATTGATGAAGCACGGGCCGCGATGCTCTTGATAACGCTCGAATTTTTCACTCAGTTTTCAGTCATTTTTCATACTTTTCAAATCACTTTCTATCCACGAAGATTTTCCGCAATCCTATCGCCATCACCAAAAAGAGTAAAGTATAAATTAACCGAATTTTTATTTGTTACCCCACTTAAAAAGGGAACAACTTAATAATTTTAAACGCAAGAACAAAAAAATTAATAACTTTGCCAGTAATGATTTTATAGATTGTAGAAGCTGTTCTTTATTTTATTTTTTATACAGTTAGTGGATTTTCGGTTTGAAAAAACTTATTCCGAATAATCAATTAAAATATTTGTATTTGCCACTTGCAACTTTTGTTATCTCGTGAAATTTTTTGAAATATTTTCTGTTCCTTTTAGAAGAAACTTTAAGATCCTGTCAAATGTTTAATAATTCCATAAAATTACTTGAATTCTTAAAAATCCTGTACAATTCCTTGAAAATCCTTAAACTCTCCTGATTAAAAAAAACATCCCTTCAAATTATTTAAAATAAATCTTTCGAAATTTCTCGAAATTCGCTCAAATCGATTAAAATCTCTTAAAAACCCTTAATTTTTTTTTAGTTTTTTAATTTTTTAAAAAATCTTTTGAAACCCCTTCAAATTCATTCAAATATTTTAAATAACTCGATTTAGATTCCTTGAAATCATTCAAAACGCCTTGAAATCTGATGAAATCTCTTGAAAATCTTTAAAAACCTTTTAAAAATCTTCAAAATTTCCTTGAATTTCCTTAAAATCACCTGAAATTTCTTGAAATCTTGTAAAATATCTTACAAATCATTAATCTCTTATTATTTCCTAAAATCACTTAAAATCTCTTGATATCTTTTAAAGTCTCTTCGAAATTTCTACAAATTCTTTCTACAAATCCCTCAAATATTGCAAAAACTATCTACTTTTGATAAACACTTTGCTAGAATAAATTATTATTTTTAATTCGAGTATGTAATAGCAAATTTGGAAAAAAAATTTTGGACCTCTGTGTCCCAGCCCATGGGTCCTGTATGCCCACCAATTACCTGGTCCTCTGTGCCCCTGCAGTCAATTCATAAACAATACTAACCTACATTTAATACATCGAACATTTCGGTAACGAAACTTCGACAAAAAGTAAGCTAAGTGAACACTAACATATACTTAATAAACATTTCAACAATGAAAGCATTAATAAACAAATGAGAAGGTTATATGTATGAAAATATCTTATAAGCTTTCCTTGAATTGTCGTTTTTGATATTTTTTTTTTTTTTCAAAACGTTGATTCAAAATGCGTCTCGACTTGGCACAAACTGAAATAGTCACTAAAGAATGTAATTACGGCCATTACCAAGAGATCGCACCACAAAATACAATTTCTTTGAAGCGAACCCCTGTACCCCGCCGGTCCTGTGTGCCTCAACTGCGCTATTTTTCTTACTTAAAACTTAAATTCTTAAAAATGCGTTGCGCTCGGGTATCTGATTGGTTGGTGTTCGCGCGCAGTTTAAAATGCTAAAAAATATTTATTCATTCGAAATACGCATGCGCAATTGATGTGAGTATTTGACAGGGTCTCTGACCCAGATTTCGCTAGATTTGAAAGATTCGAATGTACTGTGTTTGACATGTTGCGAAGCAGAAAATCCCAGAATTGTGTGACGCCAACTTCACATTGTTAGGGAATTGACTACTTTCGCAGCTTGCCAAATAAATAGATATTAATAATGCAATGGAGCACATTACGGATGTCGCAACTCACTATGCATTGCATGATGATTCTATCGAAAAAGAGACCTTATTGAGAAAGAAAAATAACACTCACGGGACGGAAGGCGCTCGTGTCGCGCGAAAAACATGTCCGGCTACAGTATACACGTTAGTATTGATCCTTATGGGAGTCGCAATAATTAATGCCGAAAAAAATGTTTTCAAATAAAATCTGTTGAACAATTTTAATCGAGAAGCTTCATGTGCTCACTATTGCATTTCATGGAATTTATGTTAATTTTTAAAAGCAAAATATCGTCTCCTTCAGATATAAACATTAAAAACCCTGGCGGAAGGTTCGGATAGAAAAAAAAGTATCCTTTTGAATCAATTTCATTCCGGAATTTGTATCCGAAGGAAACAGTTTCATACCGATCTAATCCGAAGTCCGATCAAAGATTCCTATCCTAATCAATCCAAAGTCGATCTAAAGATTCCTATCCGATTTAATCCGAAATGAAAAAAAGGATTCTAATCCGACCTAATCCGAGCTCTATCCTCGATTTCTTTCCGACTGAATCCGAGATTGAAGGAAGAATTTTAATCCGAATAAAACTGATCTAATCCGAAGTCAATGAAAGGATTTCAATCCGAATGAATCCGATCTAATCCGAGATCGAAGCAAGGATTCCAATCTAAAGTGAAGGATACTGTTTAGTGACATATTTGCACTTACATTTTTTTAAGTATAAATTTTATTTTTAAGTGATTAGTCACAACTTTTTCGTATTCCTTCGGATTGGAAAGGATAGAAAATAAGTTCGGATTGGTTTCGGATTCATTCGGATTAAAGCTACGGATTTGAAGGATTGAAAGTAGTTCGGATTGATTTCGGATTAATTCGGATTGAGGGCACAGATTGAAAATGATTGAGCGGTAACTTCAGTTTAGAACTACGGATAGAAAAGGTTTAAAATTCGTTCGGATTGATTTCGGATTGATTCGGATTGGGATAACGGATTGAAAAGTTCGTACGGATTGAATATCGGATTAATTCGGACTGAAATTTTTGTTGGTTACGGATTGAAAATGATTGAAAGTATTTCGGAATTTTCTCGGATTCATTCGGATTGAAAAGAATTGAAACTTTGTTCGGATTAAAATCGGATTCATTCGGTTTAATGTCGGATTCATTCGGATTCAACTGTGGAGAGACTGACGGATCGGAAAGGATTAAAGAGGATTAAAAAATCTTTTTTGATGAGGCTCGGATTCATTCGGATTGACCGTTTGGATTGAAATGTGAGATCAGTTTTGTTTTGGATTCAATTGGATTAGACGTACGGATTGAAAAGTGTGTTCGGATTCATTTAAAAAATGATTAAAATGTAAGCTTCGGATTCATTCGGATTGAATTTGTAGTTGAGACAGAGATTAAAAAGGATTAAAAAGGATTAAAAACATACTTCGAATTAGAGCGGAATGAAACTGTTTTGTTCGGACACAAATTCAGGAATGATTCGGAAAGTTTCGGATTGGTTGGGAATGAATTTCAATCCGAACCTTCCGCCAGGGAACTGTATACTGCCGACGACCATGTTTTTTCGTTCATGAAGCGACCACCAGTCGCAATTGCACAATGCAATTTTAAACTCTAAATATTTATAAGCAGGAAAAATGCGAGAATTTTCCGGGAATTTCGTGGGTAAAATTTAGTAGACATCCTGATTATACAGTGCAGGGAATAAGAAATTGTCAGACTAGACATGATTGAAATGATAATTAAAGCTTGAAATTACTGGACTAGAATTCGTGAATGAGAACGTGGACTTAGAGGAAGAGAAACTGAAAGGCGATTACTGGCTCAAACTTTCAATTAATGCGGACCAGTACGAATGTTTCGTCGTCCTTTGAATTCGATTTGGTTGGATCAGCAAACGCTCTGACGCTCGCGCTGCTGGATGATATAGCGAATATAGTTATACAGTATAGCATAGGCTCGGAGGCATATAATGGGACAGGTTGAATCGTAGGTTTGGGGTGGGGTTACCGGGTTGCCAGATCGCGTAATGAAATATGCGTGACGAGAGGTCCCATGAGTCCTCAACTCACACTGCCATTACTCAGTTTAGTTCACTTCAATTCTGTGCAGTAGGTACGGCTTGGTTTGGTTCGACGCAACGGCCGTTCTGCTCAGGAAGGGTAGCGGCACGTTATATTATTCAATTATGTCATTCCAGTTATACGCACCAGCAAAGCCCAACCCTCTCGCTTTCCCATTTCGCGATCGCAACCCCCGACTTCGAAACCCATTATGGAATTATAGCCACCTACTCGATTAATTTGCGCTCCACTAGCGAGAAATTATCATAAGATAATGGGTTCCCTTCGATGAACTTTGCTTTCAACAAAATTAATGCTACTCTTTTCAATAAGAGATGAGATTTTATTTTATGAATTTCACTCTCTGCAAACAACTTCCGTTAAATTAATTAGGAAAAATTTGACAAATTAATAGGGGAGACCACCCTACAATAAAAAGCAAAAACTTTTCGTGCAGAAATGTTGATGATCATTGAGGAAAAAGAAATTCTGATATCATTTATAGAACCTACCAAATTTCAGGACTACAAGGTCAAGGGTTCCCAGTCCGGGAGTTGGGTAAATAAACGAATCCCACAATAAAAATAAAACCAATTTTTCTTAAAATTGGCTGTTTGTATCTCCGGCAGCGAGAATAAAATTTAATTCATTGATTGAACCCTGGCGATAAATATTCGCAATAGGGTGACCAATAGAAATTCACCTAATTTATGCTTTATATTTATTTGGTGACAGCGGTGGAATTTTGAAAAATCCTTCGCAGGTGAAAAGTACTACACCTTACAATTTTCAACTCAATGGTGAACTGAAAAAAATGGATTGTATGGATGCTTTGTGCATAAGGAAAAATAAAAGAGAAGTGAATAAGTGAAAAGCTACATATGGACACGATTGTATGACACTCAAGAGTATATATATATATATATATATATATATAT
>UCOH01010097.1:0-13124 GCA_900474275.1 Synergus japonicus
GTTGAAAGGCAGGCACGCAACAAGGGTCTCAAAACAGTGGGTGTCGGGAGCAACCCTAGATATTAAAACTGGAATCTAAGTTTTTTCACATGAGAGTTTTTCAAATTCCATCAGATAGATAGGCACATAGATAAGTAAAATTTTAATGGTACAATAGATTAAAATAACATTATATAAATGCTTACCAAGTCTATTGTGGACGCTCTTCTCTTTATAGTCTTCAATAATTCCAGCTTTCATGCGAATATCCTTTGTAAGCAAAGGATCGATTCTATCTAAAGATATAACACGTATTTTATCACGTTCTTGATTACCAAGTTCATTCATATGCATTGCTTGGATAAGGTTAGTCTCCTCTACTACGGCATGAATTATCTCACTTTTGCTAAGTCCTATGTCAAAGTTCATTGCCTCGATATCGAAATCTACGTGGACATTTTCTTCACAGATTTGAGCTTGTTTATCCACTTCCAATGCCTGATTATATTTATGAATATCTTCTTCATATTGAAAAAAGTTTTTAAATTCTCTTGTGTCATTAAAAATATCTAAGTTCTCCTTACAAGCAGTTACATTATGGTCCAACGCTATTCTCGAATTATTATCAATATTCAACACATCAAAAATCTGATTTACCGGATGTGAACTTTCAGCATCCTCGGAATTCATTTTTTTATTCAACACAGTATAAAAGAGTAAGTCTGTTTTTTCTTTTGAGCTAGATTGCTCACTCACTTTTCCCTTGATGAATGGTTTGTTTTTATCAGTATTTAAATCGCTTTTCTCTTTTACAGGAAGCGTCACATCATCCGACTGAAGATCCTGCTCTGCATCCGGTATAGAAAGTAGTTTGGAGCAAGATTGCTCACTCACTTTTCCCTGGTTGTATGGTTTGTTTTTATCAGTATTTAAATCGCTCTTCTCTTTTACAGGAAGCGTCACATCATCCGACTGAAGATCCTGATCTGCATCCAGTATAGAAAGTAGTTTGGAGCAAGATTGCTCAATTTCTAGAAGGAATAAAGAGCCAACGAAAACTCCTGTCTTAGTACACGTCTTTTGTTTTTCAGGTATACGCCTAGTTTTTGGTGAAGAGAATCGGATCTTCCTATTTACAGTTTTCTTAATTCCATTTGAAATTCTTTTGTGAGTTCTTGAAACTCTTTTGTGTGATTTTGAAGGAGTAAAAGTGACGACAGTTTCCAAAGGAGAGTGATGTAACACAATTTCGGGTGATCCAATGTTGAGATTCCTCAACACTGCTAATAAATCCTCTTCTTTCTCTAGAAAATATAAACGAAGGCCGTTCATTATTATTCAATTTCAATTTGGTCAAAAAGATTATTTATAATTTTTAGAGTTTCTAGATTAATTTTTATTTTCAGGACTTTATAAACAAATTTATATTCTCGCGTATTAACTGTAAATTAAAAGTTGAAAAAATTGTAAATCATAAGAGATATTATGTATTTAAGGGCATTTGGTAACTACTATAAGGACTATTTTGTTTCCCAAACTTTACGGTCGCTATAGTAAATATTTTTTGCTAAAACTAGGCCATTTACCTCAATCTGTAAGAAACGGAGGTAAATGACTTAGTATTAGGAGAAAAAATTCTATTATTGCGAGCGTATAGTGAAAGGGTCAATTCCAAGTTCCTCTGAACAATACATCGGTCATTAGCGGGTTCAATCTTAAAGAAAGCAATTTAATTATTATTTAAGGGAACCGTAATCCTTACAAACAATATTTTTGATTTAAGAACATTGTAGCTAATAGGAAGGCAACAATAATTGTTGGATTTGGAACGATTTTTCACTGCCTGAAAAGTTTCAACTACATTAACAAATAACTTAGCAGTAAAAAATGATTCCGAATCTAGAATTTATTGTTGTCATAATAGTAGATGCATTTTATTTAAATCATAAAAATTGTTTGTAAGGATCAGAATCCTATCATTATTTCATTAAGTAAAATTGTGTGCAATTCGACCTTCTAATGACCGATATACAGTTAAAAGGAACCTGGCATTGACCCTTTCACTACTATAAAAATTAAACGACTACAATTACATTGTTCCTTATTAAAAAATGACTTTACGAAGAAAAGCAAACAGGAATTCACGATTTTTATGTTCAAAAAATTGATTTTGATTCTTGAAGATTAGGAATAGTGAAAATACTTGAAAAGATTTACGAGAAATTGTCAGAAGTTCAACATCTTCCAAGCCTCCTGTTTTTGTATGAATCCTGCAAATAAGCGGCGATACACGGCTGATAATATCAGATTCTAAAATCACTTTGTGACTCGCGGCTTTGCTTCCAGATAATCCTAACACCATGCGTTCTATCCATAGACAAGGTTCTATAATTCAACAAGGAATGCATGGCAAGGCTCGGAATATTGAAAAAGAGGCCGTGTCAACTGGGTATGTGAAACAAGGGACTAGTTTCCTTCGTCTCTCCCATTAAAATTTCTAGTGACTTTCAAAGTCACTAGAAATTATTTCAGGGTCCATGCATCAAGGCAATAGAGTTCTTAAATTCTTGAAAATTCAAATTCAGTTTATACAGTGCTCTGCATTAATGCCTTCCCTTGAAAACAAGTCAACCCAACCCTGGTTTTCATTAGATTATTATGGAAACCAGGTTTGGGTTGTTTGTACGACCGAGAATAAGACAGAATTTAGGGAAATTTAAAAGAATTGAAAGGAATTTAAGAATTTATGTTTTATAGCAAAATTTTGAATGTTTACATTATTTACATAGTTAAATTTTAGTTACTTACTATATACTGCATATTTAGGAATGTAAAATATGCAAAATAACAGCTTACTAGTTATTTAAAGCCACAAAATTCAACTTATAATAAATGTCACTTTATAGGTTATGTTAGTGTTTAACATAACCTATACTCTGCATGCATTTGTGAAAAAGTTTTTTCATTTCCAACATGATTGCGTTTTGCGTTGCGTCATAATGAGAGAAAAGAAGACAAAAGTATACTTCTGTCTTCTTTTCTCTCATTAAGAAGCAACGAAAAACGCAATCATGGGACGCCAGCCTAATAGAAGTATAAAATACAATTTATGATAGATTATTAATTAATTAATCAAGAATTACCTCCCTTGTCGTTAAATCTCTAAAATTGTAATTTCTCATAAATTCTCAGAGAATTAAAGTCTCGGTTATGTCTCAGGGTGGCGTCCCATGTATCCGGAATACATTGCGTTTTTGCGTAAAACCATGAGAGTACGAGAGACGCACCATTACTATCTCTCTCACTCTACTTTTCAGGCTGAATCCACGCGTACCACTGTATAAACTGGATTTGAATTTTCAAGAATTTAAGAACTCTATTGCCTTGATGCATGGACCCTGAAATAATTTCTAGTGACTTTGAAAGTCACTAAAAATTTTAATGGGAGAGTCGAAGGAAACTAGTCCCTTGTTTCACACACCCAGTTGACACGGCCTCTTTTTCAATATTCCGAACCTTGCCATGCATACCTTGTTGAATTATAGAACCTTGTCTATGGATAGAACGCATGGTGTTAGGATTATCTGGAAGCAAAGCCGCGAGTCGCCTTTAGTGCTTTTACATTTAACCGTTAAAATGTTTGTGTTGATCAAAGATAAAAACGGAACACACAAAGTGATTTTAGAATCTGATATTATCAGCCGTGTATCGCCGCTTATTTGCAGGATTCATACAAAAACAGGAGGCTTGGAAGATGTTGAACTTCTGACAATTTCTCGTAAATCTTTTCAAGTATTTTCACTATTCCTAATCTTCAAGAATCAAAATCAATTTTTTGAACATAAAAATCGTGAATTCCTGTTTGCTTTTCTTCGTAAAGTCATTTTTTAATAAGGAACAATGTAATTGTAGTCGTTTAATTTTTATAGTAGTGAAAGGGTCAATGCCAGGTTCCTTTTAACTGTATATCGGTCATTAGAAGGTCGAATTGCACACAATTTTACTTAATGAAATAATGATGGGATTCTGATCCTTACAAACAATTTTTATGATTTAAAATAAATGCATCTACTATTATGACAACAATAAATTCTAGATTCGGAATCATTTTTCACTGCTAAGTTATTTGTTAATGTAGTTGAAATTTTTCAGGCAGTGAAAAATTCTTCCAAATCCAACAATTATTGTTGCCTTCCTATTAGCTACAATATTCTTAAATCAAAAATATTGTTTGTAAGGATTACGGTTCCCTTAAATAATAATTAAATTGCTTTCTTTAAGATTGGACCCGCTAATAACCGATGTATTGTTCAGAGGAACTTGGAATTGACCCTTTCACTATACGCTCGCAATACTAGAATTTTTTCTCCTAATACTAAGTCATTTACCTCCGTTTCTTACAGATTGAGGTAAATGGCCTAGTTTTAGCAAAAAATATTTACTATAGCGACCGTAAAGTTTGGGAAACAAAATATTCCTTATAGTAATTACCAAATGCCCTTAAATACATAATATCTCTTATGATTTACAATTTTTTCAACTTTTAATTTACAGTTAATACGCGAAAATATAAATTTGTTTATAAAGTCCTGAAAATAAAAATTAATCTAGAAACTCTAAAAATTATAAATAATCTTTTTGACCAAATTGAAATTGAATAATAATGAACGGCCTTCGTTTATATTTTCTAGAGAAAGAAGAGGATTTATTAGCAGTGTTGAGGAATCTCAACATTGGATCACCCGAAATTGTGTTACATCACTCTCCTTTGGAAACTGTCGTCACTTTTACTCCTTCAAAATCACGCAAAAGAGTTGCAAGAACTCACAAAAGAATTTCAAATGGAATTAAGAAAACTGTAAATAGGAAGATCCGATTCTCTTCACCAAAAACTAGGCGTATACCTGAAAAACAAAAGACGTGTACTAAGACAGGTTTATTGTCCGATAAGATGGTCAAAGTTGTTTTGAAAATTTTTAAAGATATCTCAATTTCTAGAAGGAATAAAAAGCCAACGAAAACTTCGAAAAATGTGGGATTCAATTTGAAATTCGCGGCACCGGATGTAGAGCAGGATCTTCAGTCGGATGATGTTTTTCCAGGAAAAAGAAATTGAGCAATCTTGCTCCAAACTACTTTCTATACCGGATGCAGAGCAGGATCTTCAGTCGGATGATGTGACGCTTCCTGTAAAAGAGAAGAGCGATTTAAATACTGATAAAAACAAACCATACAACCAGGGAAAAGTGAGTGAACAATCTTGCTCCAAACTACTTTCTATACCGGATGAAGATCAGGATCTTCAGTCGGATGATGTGACGCTTGCTGTAAAAGAGAAGAGCGATTTAAACCCTGATAAAGACAAACCATTCATCAAGGGAAAAGTGAGTGAGCAATCTAGCTCAAAAGAAAAAACAGACTTACTCTTTTATACTGTGTTGAATAAAAAAAATGGATTCCGAGGATGCTGAAAGTTCACATCCGGTAAATCAGATTTTTGATGTGTTGAATATTGATGATAATTCGAGAATAGCGTTGGACCATAATGTAACTGCTTGTAAGGAGAACTTAGATATTTTTAATGACACAAGAGAATTTAAACACTTTTTTTAATATGCAGAAGATATTCATAAATATAATTAGGCATTGGAAGTGGATAAACAAGCTCAAATCTGTGAAGAAAATGTCCACGTAGATTTCGATATCGAGGCAATGAACTTAGACATAGGACTTAGCGAAAGTGAGATAATTCATGCCGTAGTAGAGGAGACTAACCTTATCCAAGCAATGCATATGAATGAACTTGGTAATCAAGAACGTGATAAAATACGTGTTATATCTTTAGATAGAATCGATCCTTTGCTTACAAAGGATATTCGCATGAAAGCTGGAATTATTGAAGACTATAAAGAGAAGAGCATCCACAATAGACTTGGTAAGCATTTATATAATGTTATTTTAATCTATTGTACCATTAAAATTTTACTTATCTATGTGCCTATCTAATATTTACTTACATTCATGTTTAAGACTGATGGAATTTGAAAAACTCTCATGTGAAAAAACTTAGATTCCAGTTTTAATATCTAGGGTTGCTCCCGACACCCACTGTTTTGAGACCCTTGTTGCGTGCCTGCCTTTCAACTTTTCAGATAGATTTTCATTTTCGTTTTTAAAGGCTAAAGAGGGAAAATTTAGAGTTATTTGACAGCGGCATTCAGCCTTCATGCCGCTCAGTGACTATCAGTCACCTAACAGCTGTCAATATTTAGTTTCTTCCATCATTGAAGATAAAATGTCTGCCGTTTTTTCATGGAATTATCTCACGCTCTTTGCGCACTACAAAAGTGATTCTTCAAAAAACTGGCGTGGTAGCGGTTTAAATTTAATTTAATTTTAAATTTAAATTAAATTTTCCCTCTTTGGTTTGTTGTCAATTTTTACTTTCAAATTCCATCGCCCTTAATACTTTTGTTCCTGTACTGATGCTCACTGAGGCGATTTTTATATCACATGCTCAATACATATACTTAAAAAATAATTATATTTTATATAATATTCTTATTCAAATATTCTTGAGAAATAATTGAAAATATTCTTATTCATAACTTTATACGTACATACTTAACTTCTTTCTTTGATACATACCTACCTGCATGTAAGTACTTACCTGAATTCATACCTGTCTACCTTTATTTTGTAGATGATCACCTTGATTCAATAGACGCAAATGATAAAAATGATCCAGATTATGATCCCAGTCTTGATAATGACGATTCAGAAGATGAAATTGTAAACAACAGCGCTATGTCAAATGACGTAAATTTAAATGTTGAAGGCAGTACAAATGATGTAATTAATGTATCTTCAGAAGTAGTAATAACTGAAGGGAAAAGTTCTGGTCACTGCACTAATGTGCATGTCACATCTTCTGACCTTAGTTCAAGATACATCTTTGGAATTCACAACTATAGTAACACGAAAATTAAGCATATCCGTGAATGCGAAATTATAAGACGTGCGATTGCGAAAATATTAGTAGATGCTATGGGAGACAGTGAAGACGAAAGTGATACAGAAGTAGATAAAGACATCACTAAAGGTAACGATAATATCTAAACGCTAGAAGCCGACAAAAACAGAAAACGAGAGAAAAAAATATATCAGCAGCCCTCTACATGCAAGAAACGCAGCAATAAGTATAAGCGCAATATCTAGAAATATCTTTAAAACCTGTTATATTCCTGAAAAAATATCTAAGTATTTTTTAATTCCCTACATTACAGAAAATAACACGTTCTCTTTCGAAATCATTTCTAATTCCTCAAAAATACATTATAATTACACCTAATCATTGGAAATCTCCTTAATGTACCTACGAATCTCTTGAAAGCTTTCTATATTCCTGCAAATCAGATGTAATCTGTAGAAATAATATTCCGGAATTAAATTAAAATGTTTTATTATTTATTATCCTTTTTATATCCTTTAAAATCCATTATTAAAAATATAAGATATATTTTCAAATTCCATGAAATCCTTAATAATCCCAGAAAAAATTTCAAACTTATAAATCTTCTGAAATGCACGTTAAAATTCATAAAAATCTCTTAAAATTCACCGAAAAATTCTTAAAATTTTACGGTAACATCTATATTTTTTTATCTTTTATATCTCTTAAAAATATTACATAGAAATTTCATCAAATTCCTTAAAACCTCATAAAACTCTTACAAAACTTTTAAAATCCCTTAAAATTTCACGAAATATCCTAAAATCCCAGACAATTCTACAAAATTGTTTTAATATCCTACAAATCTCCTGAATTTATCAAAAATCACTTAAAAATCGTTAAAAATGCACATAAAAACCTTTAAAATCATTAATCTCCTGAAATCCATTTTCAAATTAGTGAAAATCTCTAAAAATTTCTAGCAACCTCTGGAAATTTCTCAACTCTTAAAATCTCTTAAAATCATTAAAGATTACATCAAATTCCATGAAATACATGTTTTGAAAGTCATAAAAGTATCTTGAAGTCCGATTGAAATCTGATCAAAGTCGTGAAAAATTCCCAGAAACTTCTTGAAATTCTTTAAAATTCTGCGATAACATTTAAAATCCCATTATCTCCCATGAAATCTTTAAAAGTTCCATAAAATTCCCATAAAACTTGCCGAATTTACGATTCGGCAAATATGGATTGTCGTAAATCACTATCGATACTTACACGACGAATCATGAGTGCGGAATAGATGTTACGATATTTCGACTTCGACTCAACCATCTTTTTAGAATAGATTCCTTATTTCAGGGTCACCAGAGGAGGAAGTGTTCGATTTACTTGATAGGACAACAAAAAACGAGACACAAAAGAAGAAGAAACGTTCTAATAGGTGTTCATTACTGCATAGAAGTCCTTTTGAATTCTTCAAAACTAGATAAAATCTTTGGAAATCCTATTCCTAGAAATACATTTAAAACTTTGTAAATTCTTAAAAATCACACGCGTAATCTCTTCAAATCCCTTAGACTTTATACAAACATTTTGAAATCCAATGAATTATTCTTAATTGCAAAAATCACAAGAAATATTTTGAATCCATTATCGAAAAAAATTTATTATTCAGAGCATAAAGTTTCATGAAGCATTAGTTTTACAGAAACTAATTTTGGACTTATTAAAATTAACACATGTTGCCAAGTCAATCTTCAAAGGTTAGACTATAAATAAATGTTCTACATATTTGATAAAAGGTCTTAAAAAAATATCCAAAAAGTGGAAATTGAAAATATGTTTTGTCACTTGAAGCTTCACCCTACGGGCAAACTAAACGGAAATCCTGGAATTCGGAAGAAATAAATACGGTAAAGAAGATTTTTAAGCCATACTTCTCCGAATACCTAAATACAGGTCCATCTCAAAAAGAAGTACAGAAGGCCATAAGAGATAATAAACAATTACAAAGGAGAACCGTCCTGCAAATAAAAGCTTGGATAAACAACAATCAAAGAATAATCAAAAACAAAACTAATATGTAAAAAGGTAGATAAGATCTTAGCAAGGTGGCGACTAGCATTGCTGGCCAGAAACCCCAAAATGTAGATAAGAATCACCTTTTTCATTGTCAATAATTGTATTATTTAAACATCTTCAAATGCGTAGAAATATCTTTACTTTTCAATCTTTCAAAGTTAATAGAAAATAAATGTTTCTTTAAACTGTTTATCCGTCACTAAGTGCAAAAAATGAAAAAAATATAATTTAATTATAAAATAATAGGGTCGCAAGCAATTTGTCAGTTTTATTAGAAATGTTGCTAATAGGGAAAAAAATATTTTTACAATTAAACATCATTGCTTACTGCATTATAAATTTAAAATTGAATTTCAAATCGATAAGTTTGTCAATGCCTTGAAGTACCCAGGATGTTAATTTTTATTAGTCACGTAACGAATTCGTATCTCGGCAAATATTAAACTTGAATCCTAATTGTGTATTCAATGTGGTTAGCTCACAAGTACTTATTATGTGCCTAATATAATTTACATGTTAATTAATAGGGTCATAAAATCGTTGCCAAAAATGTCATTAAATATTTTTATATCATTAAATTTAACCGTGGTTAAAAGTCTCCAAAGTGTTAATTTAAATTAATAGTTTAAAAAATACGTACCTTAGCGAACTTCAATACAAAATCATGTTTGCTTTTCTTCGTAAAGTCATTTTTTAATAAGAAAGAATGTAATTGTTGTCGTTTAATTTGTACTGTAATGAAAGGGTCATTCCCAGGTTCCCCATAAACTGTATAACGGTCATTAGCGTGTCCAATGGCAATTAATTTAATTTCAGATTCAATTAATTCGATCCAAATTTACAAGTTATTGTTGCCT
Organism: Synergus japonicus; assembly: GCA_900474275.1. Classification (NCBI taxonomy): domain Eukaryota; kingdom Metazoa; phylum Arthropoda; class Insecta; order Hymenoptera; family Cynipidae; genus Synergus; species Synergus japonicus. Next base: position 9,874 of record UCOH01010097.1, read on the forward strand.
TTCTATTAGCTGCAATGTCCTTAAACGTAAACATTTTGCCCAAGGATTAGGTTCCTATTAAATAATAACTAAATATCATCATTTAGAGTTGGACCCGCTGATTACCGATACATAGTTCACTGGAACGCGGAATGGACCCTCTCACTGCTGTATAACTTAAATAACTAAGAGTCGATGATATCTAATTAAAATATATGTAAATTACAGAGATCATACAAATAGGTTCTAGGTTTTATATTCTTCAGGCTGCGAATGTTTTAAATTATGGCTAACAATTGATACCTTGTCCACTTGTAGACTAGGAGAAACAAATTCTAAGTACCCGTGTATGGTTCAAAGTTGTACAAAAGGCGACTAAAGAACATAAAAAAACTACAAATGAGTACTGTCCCCCAAATAAAAGCTTGGCTCGATAGAATTCAAAGACTCATGAAAAAGAAACGCTAATATGATTTATAAATGAAAAAGTCGTTAAGAACTTGGAAAGGAAGCTATTGGACATTTTTGTCCAGAAAAGCCAAAGAGTCTTTGAGAATCACCTTATTCATTTTCATCGAATAAGATTTTTTCTTACACCTCTTGAAATTCCTAGGTATATCTTAAATTATATTTGAACCACTTTAATTTGAAGAATATAAGAACATTCAATTTGAAGTTGTCCAAAATCCTGAAAATCACTTATAATATATTGAATCCCTTATACAAATCTTAGATATGTCGTATATCACGGGAAATCTTTTAAATTTAACTGAAATTGAAAGTTTCGGAATCCACGTAAGTGATTTGTAGGTTTTAATTTAAATGCAACTATTTGGGAGAAAAACGTATACCCACAACCAAACATCTTCGTTCAGTGCCTCAAAGATTTCAAATTGATTTTCAAATCCCTCGGTTTGCCAATGTGCTAAAGTACCCACGAAGTTAATTTTTAACAATCACAGAACGAATTCGTATTTCAGCAAATATTAAACCTGACTCATAATTGTTTATTCTATTTGGTGAACTGCCACTAATTTATTATGTGCCTAATATAATGTACATATTTATTAATCGTGTCCTAATCCTCTTGACGAATGTCATTATATATTTTTAAATTTTTATGTTCAACCCTGGCTAAAAGTGTCCAAAGTGCTAATTTATTTTAATAATTTTAAAAATACGTAATCCTGCGAACTTCAATAGAAAATCATGTTTGCTTGCTCTCTTCAAATTATTTGTTAATAAGTTATAATTATAATAAGTTGGAATTTGTACAGCATTGAAAGGGTCATTCCCAGGTTCCCCAGGAACTGTATAACGCTCTGTAGCGGGTCCAATCGCACTTAATATAATTTAGATTTATTTATTGGATCCAAATTAACAAGTTATTGTTGCCTTCCTATTAGCTGCAATGTCCTTAAACGTAAACATTTTGCCCAAGGATTAGGTTCCTATTAAATAATAACTAAATATCATCATTTAGAATTGGACCCCCTAATGACCGATACATAGTTTACAGGAACCTGGAATTGATTCTTTCACTGTTGTAAAAGTTTGATAACTATGAGGGGATGTCATCTAATTAAAATGTATGTATGTCACAGCAATTTATGTATTAAACCGTGAATAATTATTTTATTCCTTATAATTAATTAAAGACGATAGTAGGAATGTTTTGTTTACTAGTCTTGAATTCTATTTCACGTATTGAGATTGGTTGAGGACGTTTTAATGTCTTTAAAATTTTTAATTTCTTCATGACTTGAAAAGACTCGATCTATAAACTATGTGGTTATCACCATATAACCAATGAATATCCGAACTTAGGATTATCCTACATAGTTGAAACTTCTGTACTGTATCTAGGAAATCCTTTTTTATGTCATGTCCATTTTTCATTTAAATTGGCATAATTTTTTACTTTTTTTACCATGATAACATTTTTGAAGACACGATAATACCCCATCAGTATGTTCAAAGGACCTGAAAATACTCTTTCTACAAAGAGTATCTTTAAATTGTGAAATATGATACTGTTATCGTCCTGACCGTTTAATTTTTGCAAATTTATCATCCATATGTAAATTATAAGTTTACGTTACATTTTATTATACTAAACTTACGCTTTTGTGATAGTTTGTAATGATTACTATTGCAAGACCCCATAAGGGACATTACACATACTAAAGAGACCAGGAAAGGAACGATCCACATACATATATTGTAACGTGCCCCGTCTCTAGGCACGGAACTACGTCTCGATAATCCTTAAGCTTTTATTTTATTCTCTTTTATTTGAGGAACTCAAATTTATTTTTGCGCCAGTTATTTATCGAGGATAAATAACGATGAGTTCCAAAACCCTAAAATAAGACAGCCACTAGCTCAGGTCACATCTCAAGGTCACGGGCAATCGATATTACGGAAATAATTGGAGACAACAATTTCTATTGAGAAACAATCAAATTTATGTTAATAATTACGTAATCATGGTCCAGAATGAGGTAGTTTATAATACAATTGATAATGTGTAGTTTGTAATATTAATTATTAAAAGTAATGTTAGGATGATGACTAATAATCATAAATGAGAAAGACTGTGTTTTAATTTAGACTGGAGAATCGAATTGAAGATTCGATTCTCATTATGAACGTATGTCTGATGGGCGCGTTACATAACGCTACAACCGCATCAGAGATCGTTTTAAAATTTAAACTTGACGACCATAATTGACAAAAAATATACGAGAAAATCAAATAAGATCGATAAATGAACAATGAACTATTATGTGCGATAAAACATTACATTATGAGCAATAGATCGTTATGAGCACTTCGAAATCACAAGAATAGAGAAAGAAAATGGCTAAGCTTGGCAAAGTAGCTCCAAAACTACGAATATCAACAAATGCTACTTTGCGGAACTTGCCGATAACAAAAATTCATACCTTAGCCATAGTTAGTATACAATTAATAATATCCTGTTTGAACGATAATTATGTCTTCAGACAACAATTTAACTGATTAAATATTCACAGCGAAACAAATGTAAACTGAGCAATTCGACTTCCAGAAAGAGAGTGCAGAAGGAACATGAAGGCTGAATTGTGAACACAATCTCACTCTTCAAGTCCCCAGAAGTGAGAATATAGAATTCGTTAGATACACAGGGCTCCGCACATCGTGATTGTCCCTGAGACGGTAGATTCTCTGCCCGAGATGTGGCGAACTCTAGCGTTTGGCGGGAGTACTGACGGAATTCGAAATGAACG